>PVKZ01001008.1:0-222500 GCA_004027375.1 Macroglossus sobrinus
TCCTCCTCCTCTTCCTTCTGCTTCTTCTTCTGCTTCTCCTTCTGCTTCTCCTTCTGCTTCTCCTTCTCCTTCTGCTTCTCCTTCTGCTTCTCCTTCTGCTTCTCCTTCTCCTCCTCCTCCTCTTCCTCCTCCTTCTCTTCCTCCTCCTTCTTCTCTTGTTCTTCTTACTATGCTGTTACTTTATTGGATTCTTTCTTCTATTGGACCACTAGCTCCCTGAGGGCAAAGACAGCATATTGTCTTCATTGCATTCCTGGGGCTAATCCCAGAAACTAGCAGAATGCCTTTCTTTAGGTGAGGTACCTTGCTTATATGGTTTGGTAACTCCCACAGTTGCTCTGGCACTGCAGTGCATGAGGCAATATTCATGGAGGGAGGAAGACAAAATTGATGCTCATAAATGCCTTGGACAGGATCAGCAATTGATGGGACCAGGATAGAAGTACAGCAAAGTACAGCATTTTCTGGTGAAAATCCTCTTGGGAATTTCTCTTTTCTGCATTTTTGACTTGAGGTGTGTCTATGTAGGAAATGCTAGTTGTCTTCAAATATTTAAAATAAGTATTTAGAAAACTCTCACACTTTTAGTACCATTTATGCCTGTAGAATTCTCTCAGATCTATTCTGGTTCCTTGCTTCTAAGATAACTGGAACTCTATCTCTGAGCCGGCTCCCAAAACCAGACATAGAATTAACTTAGATTTGGACACAGGTTTTCTGTATTCAAAACCTTTTTACATCTTTTCATTTGGTCTTCATTAGAATACCACATGCATGAATTCAGTCATTAAAAACATTTCTTGATTTAGGTACTGTTGATGGCACTGGAGGAGCCATAGAGAACAACTCCTGGCTTTAATGACATTGACATAGCACCTGCTGCTCTTATTCCCATTTGAAGCTGAGGAAACAGAGACCCTGACAAATTGGACGGTTTGCTGCTAAATGATGGAGCTGGCATTTGAGTCCATAGCCCCTTACCCTAAATTCACATTCTGTTCCTTGTACCACCTTGCTTAGTGACCAACTGAACTCTGAAGTTTAATGGTGATGTGCTTTATTGCCACATATAGTTTGCAAGTTTCCTTTCTCTAAAAGAGAAAGACAGAGGAGCACCAAGGATAATGTTTGAAGCAATGCTTAGCTTTTTCTTTCAAGTTTCTTAATGCCCAGGTTCTAGGGTGACTTCTCCAGGAATGATAATTTGAAGACTCACCCCTCTACAACCAGAGCAGCTCTCTAGACTCCTTGGCCTCTGGTTGCTGAAATATTTTTAATGGAATAGAGCAGGAAGGTGTAAGAAGTGTGTCCTATCCTATCCAGCTTATATGCTTACTGATTTTATCTGAGTCCTGTGGGGGTAGCTGCCTGGGTCTCCACCCTCACCCTGCTAACTTTCCTCAGAATAAAGCAAAGGTTAACTGAGATCACACAGCCAGGTGGATGCCCGGATTCACTTTCCCTGGGGCTAATTATGGAACTGCATTAGATAAAAGTCAACATATGTTGTAAAAGGCACAGTGTATCACTGCTTGACAGTTTCTAACAATGTGCTCATGTAACAGCTGTCAAAGGCAGTGCTAGAAAATGAGTAATATGTTGATTTATGTATATCAGATCTGTCCTCATGCTCTCTCTGTGTGGAGCAGACCAGGCAAGCTCAGCTCTGTGGGTGGAGATTCAAGAAGGGCGGTGAAGGAAGGAAGGAAGGAAATTCCCTCATCCTCAGAAGCGCCAGGAAGGCATGGCTGAAGTCAGTAGCAGCTGCTACTTTCTGAGGTACTTTGCAGAAAAATTGCCTGGGGGACATCTGTTCCCTTTTTACAACAGTGGGAAAAGTAAAATCCAAGTCTTCTAAGGCTAAGGGACTACTGAGGTAATCTGTGCATTCCTTGGCCTCTGACAGGGCAGAGGATGACACCATGAGCCCCACTCCAAGAGGCCTTGGGGGAAGTAAGTTTCTCTTAAGTAATCTCTTGAATTTATTTTACAGTTATGGTGCTTTTAAAAGACCAACTCAATTTTCTTATTTGTTTTGTATCTCATTTTATTTTCAAAATATGTTCAAAGAGAAAATAAAATAAGTTTTCTCTGGCATTTAAGAAACTGTCTCCATTTTCTGTGTTGTTCCTCTTGAGGCCATGCAAAGGATCCACTGGTCTCTCAAAAGATCTGATTATTACTTTATTACCCTCTGGTGTTGCCTTTTGAATCTTCACTATGTTCCAAAGTTATGATTAGCTGCTGTCTCTCTGGTATTTTCTCTGCCTTCATTTTCTTTGGCTTTGCTATACTGTTTACTCAGTCTTCTTTTTCAAATGGTAAGACGTGACTTAAAGAATTAAGTCCAAAACACAAAGCCAGCCCCTGAATGCTAACAGCAAACTTTTAAATCATTACTACTAAATTTGTAGTTTTGAGGGGATCTTTCACCAATGAACATAAATAAATAGTTCTATGTACTTGTTAGTATTTATTGGGACAGAAATAGAAACTCCTTATTTATTTCTATAGCCACCAGAACAGTAACCTTGGAGGGAAATGAAGAGATGGGTTACAAAACACACTTGCCTTTTGTTGAAGGTGGAAAACATTGTCACTGAAGCATCCTTGAGGGCTCTTACTGAAGTTTTGAGAGAATGAGCAGGTAGAGGATATTTTCTCTCTTGAAGCTTGTCTGTTCTCTTTTAGGTTATGGCACCAATAGTGTTGACAAAGATACATTCCTGTTCCTCTGCCACCATACTAGCTGGCAAGCACTGTGGTGCATGTCAGATGTTCCATAGAGCTGTCCTTTGCACCCAAGCCTTGGATGCTGCTGTCATGGAACATGTTTCTGTTAGGCAAATGTACCTCTATCTCTGGATTTGATAAGCGCCCAGGTGGCTTCCAAGTAATATCCAGGCAGAGCCAAACTCCCACAATAGAATCAACTTCTAGCAATCTTGCAAAACCCCACTTCAATCACAAAGATGCTGTAGGGATTGTAGACTGCACACTCAGTTAATCAAAGTTTATGGGCATTGTACATTTCTTAAGCCAAAGGATTAGAAATAAGATTTGCAACAGGTCAAGAGTAATTGATGTAGCCAGTTCAAAGTTTTAATCAGCAAAAACAGGTGTTCTTTCTTCAATGATAAGTGATTAAGTGAATAGCATCGATCCAACAACTCTAGAATCCATTGGAGCTTTCAGTGATTCAAATCTTTTTCAGGCGGGGTTCTTTTGGGATAGCTGTACCTCTATTTAAGCCAACAAGTCACAGTGACTATAGTACTTGATTTATAAGTTGATTTGAAGACAATCATAGCTAAGCATGAAGAAATTTCAAGAGCAGTTATGAAAAATCTACTGTTGAAATCTTTTTAAAAGTTATCTTTCCTTACTAGTGGTCAGCAAAATATTTTAGTTTAAAAGTTTCTACTAGTTTAAGACAGAAAGTTTATATGGGGTAGCAGAAAGAATATAAAATTTAGAATCAAAGAGCTAGATCCTGAGCAAGTTAATTATGTCTTGGAAGCTTGGCTTTCATATCTGAAAAATAGAAATAATAATCATAGCTATCTTGTGAAATTGTGGTAAAATTAAATTAGATAGTGAATATAAAAGTGCTCTTCGAACTTAGTATAATTTTAAATTTGCTATGTTTTCTCTTTTCTATGACACATTTCCCCATGTTTTAACATTTCTAAAATCAATGTTTCTTATAATTAATAGGTATATTCAATGTGGCAGTACTTTCCTTTCCCCCCTGGGAAGTTGTTAAATTGATGGTATGTCTTACCACCACTACATTCTTAGAGACATGAAAATACATAAGTTCAATAAAAAGAAATTGTATTTATTATTTTTCACTTGAGTATTTAAGCCATATATTCATTTGATGTAGCCACCACTTATTATGTGCATTTTGTTATTTGCAATAAAATACTACCCAATGCAAACGCTTTTCTGCAAAATTTCCATTTCCTCTGAATTATACTTGATTCTATAGTTGGAACAGTACTTGCTGGTCAACAGTACTGATTGGCAAGTTGAGGAAAGGTGATGGGGAAGAAGCTGTTGCACAGCAGAGGCCACCTTTATGCGTGGAGGTGAACTGGACGACTTTGAACATATCCTTAGCTTCTGCACACTTCATCAACTCCATTCCAGCTCTTGGTTATCAAACTCTAAAGAAAGAGATCTATAAAGTGAAAAGTTCTATTATTCAAAGATGAGATTATTTAAATACCAAAATGCAGTTTGTGTTCTTCTAGATTGATTTTTATGAACTTTAATGCAGACCCTTCTTTGTACCTGATTGTGACATTTTGTTTTCAAATACACACACTGTATTGACAGTCTTACTCCCTCATTGGCTTTTGTTTTCTTTTATGAGGCTTCTCCAGTGAAGAAAAAAGTTAAATGAAATTTATAGTGATGCATTACCTGACTAGATTGTAACTATTTCTAAAACAAATAAAACTTTTAAGACAACAGAACTGAAAAAGGGCAGATATCTATAAAAGGCTTCTCATGTCTCCTTGGGAGGGATGAAAGTATATCTCACTTACATCGTCCCTTTTTCTAAGGCCCTTTCTTGTTCTCCCAAATAACCATTATCTAAATAGAGTAGCTTGTATGAAATTGTACACCCTGTGGGTGATCCTATAAATATTCATTAGTAAAATGTACATAAGGCACTGATCCATGGTTTTTTTATTCAAAGAAATGGTTTTAGCAATAAAAAGTTAAGTTTTGATCTACTGGGTAGAGACAGGCCTAAAATTATGATCTTGAATTCCACCCGCTCTCATCTTTTCGGGACTTGAAAAAATATTAGCAAATTTGGCCCAAAATGAATCTAGGAAGACATAAAAATGAAGAAATAAATGCTGTTAGATGCCAAGTTCAAAATTCATCTGCTCCCGTTGAAGGCCTCATGGTGTTTGCAATGCAAATCTCAGAGTCATGCCTTCATCATTACCACAGGGAGACAATTAAGGTTAAAATATAGATTTCTAGATAATTAGAACAAATAATAAAGAAATAAATATATAAAACAAAGAAAGCTATTGTGACTCATTTATAACAATGCTTTGTTAAAGGAGGCTTAAAGGATTTTTCTAGCCAAAAGATGGGCTTTCTGGATGTGAAACTGCAGCTTGGCTTGAAACTCCAGATTTCATGAAGATGAGAATATCCCCTCAGGACCTTGGGTTCATGTTGAGGTCTACTAAAATTGAAGCACTTGAGTAGTTTTAGGTTTTCTACTTTATATTCTAGTGGTTAAAAACTCAGGCACTCAAATCAGACAGATCCATGTTTAAGTCTCAGCTCAGCCAATAAAAGCTCTATGATCTTAGGCAAATTACAACACTTCTTTAAGAGCTAAGACTTTAAGTTTCCTCATCCAAACAGTTATCAGCCTCACTGGTTTGTTGTAAAAAGTAAAAGAGAGAATACGTGTAAAACAATCCATCTTAGCTATTATTAGTATTAAAGTTGTCCTGAGAAAATTTTATTATACTTATCCTGAGAAAATCTTAAAACTATGCTTGCTGGCCACTCTTCCTTCAAACCTTCTTTCCTAATCAGAACTTTAAATGAGCAGTTGCTGCTGCTCACGACTATATATCCTGTGGGAGAAGTTGGATATCTGTGACTGGGAGATCATGTTAAGCTCCTTCCTTGCTGTGGTAATAGCAAATTCTTCTGGGGGTCATCCCTCAATCTACTCAGAGAACAAGCATTTTCTGAGGGTCTCTCAGGAGCATAGCATCATCATCAGACTAGAATTCAGGAGCAGGGGTTCTAGTCTTGGCAGTACCCCTGACTGTGCATGCATCATACCTCACTGGGCTTACTTGTGCTCACATGCTAGAGGAGTTGTGTTAGAGCGGTAATTTCTAGCCCAGTCTACATATTAAAATGACCAGGGGAGCTTTTGAAAAAATACCAGTGCTCAGACCCCACTCTGCCCAACAAAATCAGAAACTCTGGGATGGGCTCCTGAGTTAATATTATTAAAAAGTATCACCTTCTCTTCCTGCCCTTGTGCCCCCTGGGTAATTCTAACATGTGACCAGGACAGAGAGTCACCAACCTGTGATTCTCCAGAGTGGAGGGAGGCTTGTGCTATGGGCTCAGCGGCCTCATTCTCCCATTTCAAACAGGGCAGCTGAGTGCTGGTTATGTATAGTGGCTTTCTATTTAAGATTTTCTTTGACAAGAGTTCTGCTGCTACAAACCAAAGCAAAACCTTTTAAAGTTATTGGATTCAGTTGTCTCTAATGTCATTTGGCATTACTCTCATGATCTTGTACTCAATTTGTTCTGTAAGTTACAAGTTTTTCATTTCTCATCATTTATTCTAATGAATACCTTTTACATTTTATCTTGGAAATACCCACTTAACGAAAATAGTGACGTTCTATTCACTTAATCATTATGAAAAGCATCAATGTGGAATACTAACATTTAAAAAATTAAAACTCATATCCTGCTATATGCATACATCAATTATTTACATATGCTGATTGAATAAAGAATTTGAAATTTATGACAGATGTCCTCCTATCATATGCCAACTGGAAATAAGGTGGTATTTACATATAAGCTATATACCAATATATCTATATATGCAGATAATTTTATCTTTTAGTTTCAGCTTCTGTGCAGACTTCCATATGCATATTCATTCATTTCTTCCTTCAAGAATTATTTTTTTATTGAATATCTGTTTTGTACAAGACTTTGTGGTCTAAGAGATGTGTGTATGCATGTGTGTGTGTGTTTGTATATGTAAGTGTGTCTACAGTGGGAAAGGAGAGGCAGAGTTTGAGTTTCAGAGCAGCTTAGCTGTCTCTTTGGTGAATTCAGATACATCACTGTTTTTCAAACCTGGAGATATTAAAAAAAATACTAATTGTTGGACTCCCAACCTAGACCCGTTGAATTGGACTCTCTGGGTCTGGGGCCTAGGTATCAAGCACAAATGTAATGCTCAGGTGACGAGTGAGCAATGACTCAGCCACCAGTGGTTTGTGCAATGGGAACACGTTCCACACTGGACATAAGCCCAGATGACACTTTTTTTGCAAGAAGCTGGCAAGTCCTACAAGGAGTTTTGGTGTCATAGGAGGTTAGTTGGATTATAATTGGCTCTAATTTGCTCTCCCAGGAGCTGAAACATTCTCTACCTACAGCTGAGTGACACTCCAAAATGGAAAAGATGTGCTCCGACCTTTGAAAACATCAAAAGAAGTCACTTCCAACATGGTTCTTGTAGCCTAGTACCTTGTAGCTCAGCAGGGCTGGGCCAAACCCAGCAAGCTGATAGGAAACAGTCTTTGCAGAGGCAAATATTCTATCATTTCCCAAGATCAGCAGTACCAGCTGACATGAAGGGAAAGGATTGGGATGCAGCTATATAAGGAGACGTTAAAGAGACAGCACCCTGACTTAGGGTTGGCATATGTTCCTGAATTTGTTTAACTGCCATCCAAAATCTTTTGGGCTCTAATTCCCCTTCAAGTGGAGAAACTAAGCTTTATACTTATGTATTTTAGTGCCAAAGAGTGATACTTAATACCTGAAAATGTTTAATATGTGTTACTACTAGGCAGTCCTTAGCAATTAATGTGGCTTATAAGACATTCGGAGCCTAATGTTTTACTCATGCCTCCAATTTTATCTTTTAAAACTCCATGTACCAAACACATAGAACCATTTCTATTCCCTTAATTAAGCCTGATGTTCACAGCTTTCTTTTTTCATTTTTCTTTTCTTTTCCTTTCCTTTTTCTCTTCTCTTCTCTTCTCTTCTCTTCTCTTCTCTTCTCTTCTCTTCTCTTCTCTTCTCTTCTCTTCTCTTCTCTTCTCTTCTCTTCTCTTCTCTTCTCTTCTCTCTTTCTCTCCCACCCCACTCTCTTTCTTTTTATATCTGTATTCTCTTCCACATAGTTAGCTCAGTGTGGGCAGGGACCTTTGTCATTCTGCTGAGCACAGTGCATCACACAAACTAGGGTTCCAAATGTGACTGAAGGAGAAAAAATGTATGACATGGCAAAATGATGTGATATTGCCTTAACTTTCAAGTGCCATGAAACCCAGGTCAGAATTAAAATATTCAAAGACATCATGGCCCCTGACCTCAAGGTGATGACAATTCAGTGTGAGAGCAAACATGTAATAATGAGTATAGTACAATACGGGTGCAGAAGTTTCTTATTCTTTTTTTTCTTGGGGTAGACCTGGTAGAGACTAACCCTGGTAAAGGTGGAAGAAGTGGCTCAGCCTGGGTTGAGACCCCAGTGGAAAGGGAAGGAAAGGGTTGAGGCTTATTCAAATATGTTGCGGATCAAGAGTGGTCTGAGAAGAATGGGGCCAGAAGGCCAGTGGTATTATGTCTCAAGGGCAGTGCCAAGTATTAAAAAGGAGAATAGCATATTTGCATTAGAATTTGGGTTATAAGAATAAAGCTAAGAGAGGACTAAAATATGAAGAGAATACTGCGAGGAGATGGGGATAATAAAGATCTACTGCTTCGGTGAGCCCAGGATGCCAAAATATCACATTTATTAAGAGGTTGATGAAATTAGGTTAAAATCTCATCTCTGTCACACATTAATTGTACATCCTTGAGCAGGATGCTTCATCTCTCTAAGTCCTCTAAACATGAGGATATTATGTTTTCTGCTGCAGGCACAGCTCAAACTGAACAGCAAGAGTCCAAGATGGGGGTAAAGAGTTCCAAGGTGGGGAGGCTCAGGTGTAGGAAGTTAGGAACTGTGGCCCACTGCTTAGCCATCCTCTTGGATCTGCCCTATCCATGTGTTGCCTCCTTCATGTTCACATGATTGTCATTAGCATCAACTGGTGGCCACGTGCTCATTTTTTCACAATCAGCAGAAGAGGGATGGCTTATCTCCAGAATTGGTGAGCAGCTCTTTTCTCTTGTGTCATCACCCAAAACTGACTGAGGACAGCTGTAGTAGTTTCCTTAGACTGTTGTAACAAAGTACCACAAACCAGGAGGCTTAGAAATTTACTGTTGCACAGTTCTGGAGACGAGAAGTCCCAAATCAAGGTATCGACAGGGTCATGCTAAGGAAAAATCTGTTCTAGTTTTCTCTTCTGGATTCTTATAGTTCATTTCTTGTGGCAGCATAACTCCAGTCTTCACATGGCCTTCTCCCTGTGCTTGTGTCTCTATGCTCAAATTTCTCCTTTTAATAAGGACACCAGTCATATGGGATTACAGTCCATTCTAATGACATCATTTTTATTTGATTTCCTCTGTGAAGACCCTATCTCTAAATAAGGTCACATTCTGAGGTACTAGGAGTTAGGATTTTAAAATATCTTTTTTTTTGGGAGAACTCAATTCAACCCATGAAAATAGCTTATCTCTGAACTAAATACTACAAAAGGAGAGACTTGCCATAACTAAGTGAGATGGATATTGGGGAATTGTCTGCAGTGCCCAAACACTGTACTCATGGGATATAAGGAAAGTAATGGAGAACTCAGCATCTGGCAGAGGTAAGGCACCTAGAGCATGGTCTTAGAGTCAAAGTACCCGGAGCAAGGTACTTAGCTTCAGCTGAACATCTGTAAAAATGCACATGGCACTGCCTTCCTGGTGGGGTGACTCTAAGAGGTAAATCAGATGATCCAGGTGAAGAGGTCTTCATGGTGTCTGGCCCCACAATAAGTGCTCAATAAATAGGACTGTCACTTGTTGTTATTATTATTATAATATTTTGCTCTGGCCATGGTTGAAGGAGCTGTATAAGCAGAGTCATTAAAAGAGGCTGGAGTGTCACTAGAAAACTAGGGGAAATGAAAGCAATTGGCTTTAGAATCTTTGAAATTAAGGACCTTAGAACATTCATGAGAGAATCTCTGGCAAAGACACAGGACTGGAGCTCTGGAGAATGCTGGGGGACTACAAGCTTTGTCATTGGGTGACTGTAAAAACACCCCAGCTAGCTCAGGGAAGGCTGTGAACAGGAGAGGAGGAGGATGCAGACCAAACTCTGGGTGCTCCTATACTTAGAAAGGGATTGGCTGGAAAGAAAATAGAAACACAGAAGTCTTGACAGCAGTCTCATTTGACAACTCAAGGTGCAAAAGAAAAAAACTAACTGAGTGGCAGAACTTCCACAGCAGGAGTAGTCCTTGGGCAAAGTCATGGACTAAATTTTAGTTTCTGTTAGGGGTTGTCTCAGCTGTAGATCTAGTTGATGGCATGGGAATGGGGGGCAAATTGGAGAGTTGTGGAAGCTTATGGGAGGAGGGTTCAAGTCCAAAGCTGAACACTGGGCAGGATGTTGGGGTTCTGGGGTAATGTGAAGGGCAGAGGTGGAAGCACGGGGGCTTTTTCTTTTGGATTACAATGAAGTGATTGTGACTTGCAGTTAGCATGGAGTCCATCTAGGCAAGATTCATAGAAAGATGCCAGATTGGGATCTTTTTTTGGACACTGAAGCCTTGGAGGGTGGAGGAGCTCCTGGGGTTCCCAGAAGGTATTAGGGTATTGTAGCAAACTTTTGTTGCCACAGAAGCAGTCCAACATGAGGGGGCTGAGGAAGCTGTGGTAGTTCTGGCTCACACTGATGTAATGATATGAGAGGCACAGAAAGCTAAAACTGTAAATGCACATTTGGGGCTGGGGGTGGAGAAGATGCTTTAGAAAAATATGCTACATAAATCTTAGGCTTTTTTTTCTCCTGTAGTCTGGACTAAGTTAAAGACTAAAAAAGTTATAAATCAAAAAGAAAAAAATTAAACCTTGTCCTAATACTTTAAATTGGTAAAATGAATGCATACTGTAATTATTTAGTAGTTTATTTTTAAATTATAGGTTTAAACATAATACTTTTGTGATGCACTCTATGTTTATGGTTGGTTTATATATCCATTGTCTGCTCTAGCATATAATCCACTGGATAAACAGAGACCAGGTCTGTGTCAAATACTCTGTATTGTCTGGAAAAGTTTATAACTAAAGATAATTTGTTATATTTTTTGGGTAGTGAAAACTATTAAAAATATTCTTTTATTCATGAAAATGTTTTCAGTGTGGGAAGCAGTAATCAAGTATTAATTACCTATGTTCTATAAGTGAAGACTGAGGGGGCAGTAAAAGGATTGGCATTGAATTCCTTGTCTCCTGTCTCTACATCATTATCTCCTCCTAAGGTAGTAGTTCCTAGACTTAGCTGGAATCATGTGGACAGTTAAAAAATATATAAAAACCTGGTTTCCATCCTCAGACATTCTGATATCAAGTGGTATAGAGTACAACTTGAGTGTCATTATTTTTACAAGCTACCCAGATAATTCTAATGTGTGTGTTTGGGAATCACTGTCCTAGGGCTTCTCTATGACAATTCAAATGAATAATATCATCATTGCAGCTTTCCACACACAAAAAATAATATAAATCCATATGATAGCAATTTATGAATTAGTATCATAAATAGAATGTCATAAATATTATCATATTATATAGTATAGAATAGAATAAATCAATATCATAAATAGAACATAGAATACACTAAATTGCTTAGACTTAAATAAGCAAATATTCAAAGATTGAATATAAAATGAAGGAAGACTCATAGATTAGTGAGGAAGAGAAATATTATTTAGTTAGAAAAATTTCCAGGCTATTTTTAAAAACCCATTTAAATTTTGGGGATTTTAGGAGATTTGATAAATAACTTCCTCCACACAGCTGTCACTCAAAATGATTTGTGAAATATAGATAGAATCAGAGATGGAGATAAATATATTCAATATATTACACTGGTCACTGATAAAGATTGAGTGGAGAATGTGGGTCTAGATCTATTAGAAAACAAAGCTTGCTACCACTTTTCACTTGGGCTGGATAAGTTTGCCTCTGTGAGTCTCTGGCAGCACTAAACACTTCATGTCTTCCCATGGGAGCCAGCACTTGTGGGGCTGCAGGGTGGAGGAGCAGAGCAGAATGAGAGCTTGCAGTAGAAGAGCAGACCCACAGAAGGAAGAGCTGAACCTTCTCCCACATGCACCAGTTGGATAAGTCACCTGCCTTCAGTGGAGACCTAGGGAAGAGAGTCAGAGGAGAAGAGCCCTCCACATGCAAGCATGAAGAAATGGAGAAATGAGGCTCCACTCCCATAATGAAAGACTCTTCTATATTCGCTAATTTCATATAGATTATAGAGTTCAGTGTAAGAAAATGAATCCTTGAAAATAAAAAAAAAAACAGAATAATATGTAGGTGACTATTTTTCTGCCTTCTGTATAAGGATGGAATTAGCATTGGAATGTTGGAAAGAATCATAAGAGATAGATCAATATACAATTGGGGGCTATCAGATTATCAAAGATTTTTTTTTAATGAAGAGAATACATATTGGTGGGAGGAAAAATTGAAGCAAACTTTCTGTATACAAATGTGGTAATTTATTTTAAGAGCTTTAACATGTTCATATCTGTTGACTCAAAATTCTGCTCTTGGAAACCTGAGAATGTAATTAAGGATAGGGTCAAAGATTTATGTCCAAAGATATTAATACCAGGTTATTCATAATAATGAAAAAAAAATGGAACCATCTAAATGCCCAACAATAGGAGAATAATTAACTAAATGAAGGTAACTCCATACTTTTGGAGTTTTGTGTTCCAATTTAAAATAAAGTTTTTGAATACTTTTTAATGCCTGCAAAAATTAAGTAAAAATACAGGGAACAAAAATAACATATTGTACAATTATAATGGTGCACAAAAATTTTATTTTAAAAATATTTGAAGGAAATACATCAAAATGTTAATGATTGGAATTGTAGGTATCTTTGATTTATTTTATTTTTTAAATGAAACATTGTTTTTTTTTATTGCATTTAGGTGAATGTTTATTAATAATATTATTTTAAAAACCTGCATATCATTCGTTGAGATCTGAAAGTGATGGGAGTCTTTACCTTCAGTAGCCATGGGACCGAGGATGAAAACTACCTGCAAATAATGTGTGAGTAGAAAGAGGATTTGGGACCTCCCCCGAGAAGCTCAAAGGTCTAAGTGTGACATATGGCCTGAAAATGGAGTGAGGTGCTTGCCATCGGCTCTGTTGAGCAGACGTGGTGGAATAACACAAAGGGATTTTGAAAAAATAGATGGTACTTGATATTTTATTAATTTCTTAAAAGAGGCAATCAGCTCGTTAGATGTAAACTCCCGTTAGGACTCCTAGGTCTTAACGGAGGCCACACCCATGGCAGTTTCTGGGGGAAAACACTTTGGGAAGAGGTATGTGCGAGAAATCAAGGCAAAGGAACCGGCTGGGCGAGTGTGCAGTCAGAGCTGCTGGAGCGAATCCAGGTACCCAATCCACAGACTGGTGCCTCCTTGGAGCATCTGCTGCGTGCGTTCAGGCTCAGGCTCACTGACAGCTGCGCTGCCAGCCCCAGCCCAGACTGCACCTCACTCTCCTTGCCGTTTTAAATGGGACATTCAAAATAGCCCCAGCCCACAACTCTCTCCACGAAAGCCAGGTGGATTTGTATGCAAATCTAGTCTATAAAATTCTTGACCTTGCTATTTCACCCAGGCCTGGAGAGTTTGGTCTTGTACAAATTCAAATATGACTGCAACAGAACCGTAGTTTCCTAATGTTGAAAAGACAAAAGATTTGTATGCAGAATGATGGCTGAGACCAGGACAAAACTAATGGTGAAGAGCACAAGTTTAAAAAGAGAACAGTTTCTCCAAAGTAAGGTTTTTCTCTTAGCCTTTTCTACCCTTTATTTAAAAAGTTTTTTTTTCCCACCTTGAGTTTGACTGTTTAAGGACGGGGGAAAATTCCAGAAAACAAAAGCATATTTACTTAGCTTGGTGTTTGACCTTGATGAATCACCAGTTGAAATTAGGAATACTCAGTGAAGCTTATTTTTCCTTTTGGAAAATTTGCCCCCCTTCTTTTTAATTTATTTTTATTTTTATTTTTATTATTTTTTTAGAGTTTTGGTATTATTTATTAAAATAAAATAAAAGAAAAAGCTGGAACAAGTGTGCTACCAGCTCCTTTCTTTGCATTAAGATCTCTGGATTTTCAATACAGCCCTGAGCTATATTGGACAGTGACCATGACGGATTAGAAAGAGAAATAACTGATCTGTTACTATCTTTTCCATATTTCTTTAGAACTGCATTGCCTTCTTCTTGCTTTATGGTGCTAAGGCAAATCTACTTTGAAATGTCTAAATTATTAAATGGTACATGATATAGTTGATGCAGGATTAGAAAGTTAGAACAACATGCAGTGGCATGAGACATGGGCAGCAAGGTGAAGTGGAGATTTCTACAATGTGGAATGATGTTTCAAAGATATAAAATTAAATAGTTATTGGTACCCTGATGTTCCTCAAACTGTCTCTAGCTTGGGTTTCTTCCTTCATCCTTGGCAAAATAAGGTTTTATTGGCTACATTGTTCTGCTGTGAGGCTATGGGCATTTTCTGTAGATTTGAATCTAGGGCTGGATTTGGCAACTAGAAAGGGGAAATGTTTCATGTTTCAATGTCTCATTTGCTTCCCTGCCCTGACTCCAGCAGGCAGGAGGACCTGAATCAACTGGGGAATAGTAGGGAGGGGTGAGGGAGAAAGAATCAATCTGTTCTGATGTCTGTCTCCCTGATCCTTGGAACAGGGAGATGGCGTCACCTCTGAGCCCAAGTGTTCTTGTATGGGGAAAGCGTCCTTTTAAAGAATTAGTCTTCAGCATTCTGTCAATTATGGCTTTCAAATCTGGCTGAGTAATTAAATGCCAGCTGACAGTAAATATCAAACTGCTTGGGAGCCGGAGTGAGATATAGACAAGTGGATTCTGTGTGATTGCTTTGGTAATTTGCTTTTTAATCTTTAATACCAATTAAATGCAGAGATGCTGAGGTCTGAGCATTGCTCAGATGAGAGAACCCATTAGCTGATGCCGTGAGCTGTCCAGCGTGGATTTCTTGGCTCCTGTGACTGTATCAGGTCTTGGAAGACAGGGAAGTCTGACAGTGACTAGTGAACTCTGCACCATCAGCAGGCAGAGAAGCCCCTGCCTTCAAGGCACTGGCAGGGCCACTTGCCCTTAAAGACTATGATTAATTAATTACCTTCCCTATATTTTCTTCCCTAATGTGTCCCCTACATTATCATAGGTCTAATTTAAGTCCTGTTTTTTTTTTTTTTAATCTTCTTGTTTTGCAGGGATGGAAGAAACAAGAGAAGCAATGCTTAATGAATACCTATCAGGTGCAGTTATATAGAGACTGCTCTTTGGTGGTTCCTAATAAGACACTAAACCAGCAGGAGTGCAGGATCATGCCTCTAAGACCATCCCTAGATGAACTTAGGAACAGTGCTTTAGTGCTTTTCAACCAGCAGTGATTACCTTTAGCAAGATCTGAAGACATTTTGGCTGTCTCAGCTGTGTAGTGGGTGTGCCACTGGCATGCAGTGGGTATAAGCCATGGATACTTCAGGGATTTTACCATACACAGGGCAGAATACACAACAAATTATTTGGCCTACAGTATCAGTGGTACTGAGGTTGAGAGACTTGCTCTAAAGTGAAAACAGGAACTTAAAAAAAAACTGTGATAACATTTTTGGAGTTATAGAGGCTTTTTGAACTTGTGAATGGGAGGAGTGAATGGCTTTGAGTTGGGGCAGGACAACCAGCACAGTGATGGGAAGATAAGAATTATTGGAGGCTGCTTTTGCTTTCTCTCCATCAGTGCTTTATAAAATAAAGGATGTTACATATCTATGGCAACTCAAATTTTAGTACAGGCATTCTTAAGAATAATAAGCACAGCACAAAATCTTTGTGCAGTTGCATCCTACCTCTTTCCATCTAACCCTTCCTTATTTCTCTCCTACCCCACATTCAGTTTTATCTAAGGAGTGCCTCCTTTTACTGTTGTTTCCTTTGGGATGACAAAAAGTAAAATCTTGAACTAGGTGGTTGTTTTGTGCAACAAAAGGTGATCGACTATGGTGTACTGGTACCTAAAGTTCTCCTATCTATGGTTTATTTATCTGAGCTAATTAGGCTAATTTTTATGGAGGTTCTAGCTTTCCCACACTAATTGTCTGATAAAATAGCTAATACTCCTAGGGAAAAAGAGCTCACTAGCCAAAATAATGAAATATTTGAGAAGAATAACTTTTTTTTAAGTGGCATTAAGAAAAATGCATTATAATTCTATCAGAAGCAGAAATATTAGAACATATAGACCAAGACTTTAAAACAAGCCTAATAAACATACTAAAAAAAGGCAAAGAAATAGAACAGGAACAGGAAGACATAAAATGAACAAAGTGAAAATCTAGGTATGAGACATATAATAGTTGAATAATGATGGGTTATTTAGCAAAATTGATAAAATTAAGAAATGAATTAGTGACTTGGAATCCAAGATTTAGGATACTTCTGAGAAAGAAGATAGAAAAGACAAAGAAATAGAAAAGTTAAGAGCGATATGGAAAAAATAAGTGGAAAAGTGAAAATCCAGCAATGTAGACTGATAAAGTTTATACAAAATAAAAGAGAAACACTTGGAAGAAATAATGACTACAAACTTTCAGAATAAAAAAATATTCTAATTTAAAGAGTTCATATCATGCCAAAGTGGAGAGATGGGGAAAAACGCCAAACTTTATTAATTCAAAGAGGAAATAGTAACTTGATGGTAGAGAAACCTAATTACTATAAGAGAATTCCAGTGACTCCACTTTCTCGCCAACACATGTTATAAACAATCTTTAATTTTAGACATTCTAATAGATGCATAATGGCATCTGATTGTGGTTTTGATTTGATTTCCCTAATGATTAACAATTTTGGCATTTCAAAAAATGCTTATTTGACATCCACTTGATAAAGCGTTTGTTCAGATCTTTTTTCTGATCTTTTTTTGATTTAAATTTTTTTTCTTGTGCTTTGGAGATACTTTACATATTCAGGAAACAAACTTGAAATGTGATGTACAAATATATTTTGGTCACTTTGTGTAAATCACTAAACTTATAAAGGAAAGATGGGATAAGATTTGTGTTACTTTGGGCTAGGCAATACATTTTCAGATATAACACTGCAAGCACAATCCATAAAATAAAATTAATCTTTTGTAATGTCTTTTTCTGGTCTTACCATTTGCTAGCTTCATCAAATAAATTTTGAAGCATTAACTTCTATTCTATTTTCTGGTAGAGTCTGGGTAGAAATTGTTATTATTTCTTCCTTAAATGTTTGGTAGAATTTGCCAGTAAAATCATATAGGACGAGTTTTTTTTCTTGTAGGGTTTTAACTATACATTTAATTTCCTTAAAGGAAACAAGGATATTCAGATTACCATTTCTTTATAAGTGAGTTTTGGTGGTTTATGCCTTTCAAAGAATTTGTTATTGCATCTCAGATGTTGAAGTTATTGGCATAAAGTTATTCCAAATATTCCCTAATTATCATTTTAATGATTACAAGAACAGTAATGATGGCCCCTCTTTTATTCCAGATATTGGTAATTTGTGTCTAATTTTTATCAGTTAGTCTGACCAAAAATGCATTAATTTTATTGATTTTTATCTACAATCCAGTTTTGGGTTTCATTGATTTTTTTGCTATTGTTTTTTATTTTCCACTTCATTGATTTAAGCTCTTAACCGTATTATTTCTTTTTTGCTTTGGCTCTAATTTGCTCTTCTTCAGATGTACTCTTAGATTAATGATATGCGATCTTTATTATTCTTTTAGAAATATTTATTTATTTAAATTTTTCAATGACAGTTGGCATTCATTATATTAGTTTCAGAAGTACAGCATAGTGATTATACATTTAATCATTAATATAATATGACATTATATTAGTTTCAGAAGTATAGCATAGTGATTAAACATTTATGTAACTTACAACATGATTCCTCCAATAAGTCTAATATCCACTTAACATCATATATAGTTATAATATTATCGACTATATTTCCTATGCTATAATTTATATCCCCATGATTATTTCATAACTGCCAATTTGTACTTCTTAATTCCTTCACCTTTTTTTTACCCAGCCTCCTAACTCTCTTTCCATCTGTCAACCATCATTTTTTTCCTCTGTATTTATGAGTTTGTTTTGTTTATTTGCTTGTTCTGTTTTTTAGATTTCACATATAGGTGAATTCATTTGGTATTTGCCTTTCTCTGTATAACTTATTTAACTAAGTATAGTTAAATATGTTATTGCAAGTGGTAAGATGTCATTCTTTTTATGGCCAAATAATATTCCATTGTATGTATGTACCACATCTTTTTTATCCGTTCATCTTTCAATTGGAGCACCTAATCTGTCTAAGTTTAAAGTAATTATTGGTAGGTATGTAGTTACTGTCATTTATTAATTGTTTTCTGATTGTTTTTGTAGTTCTTCTGTGTTCCTTTCTTATTCTCTTGCTCTATTCCCTTGTTTGTTAATGGCTTTCTGTAGTGTTGTGTTTAGACTCCTTCTGTTTTATTTTTTGGATATTTTTTGTAGATTTTTGGTTTGTGGTTGCCATGTGCTTCATATATACCAAGCTATGTTTATAGCAGTTTATTTTAAGTTGATGGTTGCTTAAGTTCAAACATATTCTAAAATCATTACTATTTTTACTCACTCCTTCCATGTTTATGTTTAAGTCATTATTTTTTACTTCTGTGTGCATTTGTGTATATCACTTAATTTACTGTTTTCATTACACATGATTTTCCTATTTTTGCCTTTTCATCTTTATATTAACTTTAATATTGATTGATCCACTGCTTTTATTATGTATTTGCCATTCTCAGTGAGAATTTTTTCTTTGTGATATTTTCTTATTCATATTATTGATTTTTATTCTTCTTCTTAAAGAAGTCCATTTAACATTTCTTGTAATACTGGTTTTGTGGTGATGAACTCCTTTAGCTTTTTCTTGTCTTGGAAGCTCTTTATTTGTCCTTTGACTCTAAATGATAGCTTTTTTGGTTATAGTAATCTTGGATGTAGATTCTTGCTTTTCATCACTTTGAATATTTCATGCCAGCACCTTCTAGCCTGCAAAGTTTATGTTGAGAAATCAGCTCACAGTTGGGAACTCTTTTGTAGGTAACTACTTGCTTTTCTCTCACTGCTCTTAAGATTCTCTTTGTCTTTAACCTTTGACAGTTTAATTATGATGTGTCTTGGTGTGCGTCTCTTTGAATTTATGTTGTTTGGAACTCTCTGTTCTTCCTAGCCTCATATGCCTATTTCCTTTGTCAAGTGAGAGATATTTTTAGTCATTATTTCTTCAAATAAGTTTTTAATTCCTTGCTCTTACTTTTCTCCTCTGGTACCCCTTTGATGCAAAGTTGTTATGCTTGGTGTTATCTCAACAGTCTCTTAAACTATCTTCATTTTTTAATTCTTTTTTTTTTTTCTGTTTCAATTGGGTGTTTTCTGCTACCTTATCTTCAAAATCATTGATCTGATTCTCTGCTTTACCTAATTTGCTGTTGATTCCTTCTTAGGCATTCTTCATTTCAGTTATCTTATTTTTCATTTCTGACTGGTTTATTTTTATGCTTTATTTTTTTAATGTTTCCTATTTCTTTGTTGAAGTTCCCACTAAGATCATCTATTCTTCCTCTAAGTTCATTGAGCATCCTTATAACTAGTGTTTGAACTCTACATCTGGTAGATTGCTTGTCTCTATTTAGTTTAGTTTTTTTTTCTTTCTAGAGTTTTGTCTTGTCTTTTATTTAAGACATGTTTCTTTGTCTCCACATTTTGCCTCCTCCCTGTGTTTGTTTCTGTACATTAGGTAGATCTGCTATGTCTCCCAGTCTTGGCAGAGTGGCATTTTATAGTATGTATCCTGTGGACTCACTGGCAGAGTCTCCCCATCCTCTGTGCTCCAGGGTTGTTTCTTGTGTGGATTTTATGTGTTCTATTATAGTTGAGCTTTGATTGCTGTTGGTATGTCAGTGGTTGGGACTGATTCTCAGGCAGACTGGTTGTGAGGACTGGATATGACATCAGCAAACAAGCTGTTGTGCAGGGGATAACCCCACAGAACAGCATTTGCTTTAGTTGGGCTCTGATACTTGCTGGATTCTCCCTTTGGGCGTGTTTTTTTTTTTTGTGGTGCTAACTGAGTGATGGTTTGGTGTGGCCTGAAGATGGGCATCAGGTGTGTTGATCCTGAGGTTTCTTAAGAGGGGCTCCCATTTAAACCAAGGTCAGCTGCTGCCTGTGTCCAGCTTGGGGTCACCTGGTAGAACCTATAAAGTGATCTCTTGTTGGTAGCTGCCTGTGCTGGGCTTGAAGACACCTGGAAGTTGTTATGCTTCCAACTGAGGCTGATTGCACTCGTGCCAAACTTGGGGCCACTTAGCAAGATGTATAGGGTGTGCTGAGGTCAGCTGCTGCTTGTTTGGGTTTGTGAACCCAAGAGAGGTTTTAGGATAGTCCTCAGTGTGGGCCCAGGACAGCCACTTGTGTGGTTTAACCTTTGAAAGAGGTTTGGGTGGTATACTGAATTGGAAGGTGTGGGGTCTCAGAAAATCACCAGGATGGGAGAGACTGGTGTTAGGTTAATGGAGAGCTCAGATTTAGCAACTGCCTGCACCTGCAGGCTGTATGTGAGCGGGCTCAATGACACCTGACACTTTAGTCCCAGAGAAAGCTGTCCCTCTAGCCCTCTTCCTGAAGCCAGACAATTCAGTTTTCCCCCATATACCTCTGACATTTTGTGAGCTGCTGTCCCTTCTCTAGCACTTAAGGGAGCGTTTAAGAGTGAGTCTGTGCACAGGCATTTTAAGAGGATGTTTGGTTCTACAGCATCCCTCCCTCTCATCTGGACTGAGGTCCTGTTTATTTTCAGAGACAGGTGTTATGGGTACTCCTTTTCCCAGCACTAGTGCTCTGTGCTGGGGAGCTGGGACGCTTGTTCCTCAGGGAAGACCATCACAGCCAAGGTACTCCTCTCAATTCTTAACTGCAACATGTGGGTGTGGGACTCGCCTGTTTTGAGTCTCTGCCCCTCAAACGTCTTCTTTTCCATATAATTAGGTATAGGATTTCTTTTCAGCTAATCTTTAGGTGTTTCTCAAGGGTGGTTGTTCTACAATTTAGTTATAATTTTGATGTGGTTATGGGAGGAGGCTAGCACAGCATTTTTTTCTAATTTGAATATTTAATACTACATATTTTCATCTAAGCATTGCTTTTGCTGCATCTTATACATTATTTTTATTTTAATTTAAAGTATTTTAAAATTTCTTTTGAGACTTTCTTTGATAAGTTATTATATTTTTTGAAATTTCCAAATATTTAGATACTTTCATATATCTGTTATTAATTTTTAGTTTAATTTCTTTATTATCTGAGACTTTACTTTGTATAATTTCTATTCTTTTACTTTTGTTAAGTGTCCGAGAATACAGTACATTTTGGTGACTGTTCCAAGTAATTTGAAAAGTATGTATCATGTATTAATTTGGTCAATTTTGGTTTATAGTGTTGTCTAGGACTTTAATATTCTTTTTTTTTGGTTAAATTTATTATTAATTTCAAGTATACAGTACATTGCTTATTCATTTATATAGTTTATAAAATTATCCCCCTAATTGTTCTTTCTCACCTTTGGCTCTCCACCTAGCCATTACATTAATGCTAACTGCATTCCCTATGCCGTGCTCCCCATCTCCGTGACCATCTATCAACTTCTAATTTGTACTTCTTTAACCCTTCACCCCATTCTCACAGCCCTTAACCCGCTCCCCTCTGGTCAGATTGTCCTCTATATTTATGAGTGTATTTTCGATTAGTTTGTTCTTTTTGTTTTTCATATTCCACATATAAGTAAAATCATATATTTATCTTTCTCTGTATGACTTATTTCACTCAACACAATAACCTCTAGGTCCATTCACATCATTGCAAATAGTACAATTTCATTTTTTTAATTGCTAATATTCTACTGTACATATGAACCATAACTTCTTTATCCAGTTGTCTATTGATGGCTATTTAGGTTGCTTCCATATCTTGGCTATTGTAGATTGTGCTGCCATGAACTTAGGGGTGCATAGATTTTTATAAATTATTGTTTTGGATTTTTTTTTGGTTAAATACCCAAAAGCACAATTGCTGGGTCAAAAGGTAAATCCATTTTTAACTTTTTTGAGAAACCTCCAGACTGTTTTTCATAGTGGCTGTGCCAATTTGCAATTCTAACAACAGTGTAATAGAGTTCCCTTTTCTCCACATTCTCGTCAACACTTGTTTTTCTTTGATTTATTGATAATAACCATTCTGACAGGTTTGAGGTGATATCTCAATGTGGTTTTAATTTGCATTTCTCTGATGATTAGGGACGTTGAGCACCTTTTCATATGTCTATTAGCCATCTGTATTTTCTCTGTGGAGAAATATCTGTTCATTCTTCTGCCCATTAGGACTTTAATATTCTTACTGGTTTTCTGCCTACTTATTCTGTTAATTACTTAGAGTTTTGAGGACATAAAATATAATTGCACATTTGGTTTTTTGTTTCAATTATATAAGCTTTATTTCATATATTTTGAAGCTCTGTTGTTGGTTGCATTCACAGACAGAATTACTATTTCTTATTTGAGAATAGAACCCTTCATTACTGAATTATGTTCCTATTTAGCCCTGAAAACATTTCCTGTTATTCTACTTTGTCTAATATTAAAATAGACACTCTAGCTTTTCTTTGGTTAGTGTTAGCATGAATTGCAGTAAAGAGTTAACATAGCAGGCCCAAGGCTGTTGTCTTTAGATAAGCCTAGGGGCTAGGTTGACTTTTGGCAGGAATTTTGGAGGTATTCCCACCATTACCTCACTAATAAGGGAGGCTCCCTGTGCCTACCAATAATGTGGTTTGTAGCATCGTGTCTACAAACGATGTGGTTTATGCTGCACACCTGCTTTTATTTAAGAGTTTAGAATTCTGGTACATGTACACAGAGGGTGCCTACATGTTCAGTTCCAATTAAAACACTGAATACTGAGTATGAGCTTTCCTGGGCAGAAACATTGCACACGTGTTGCTGCATTTTCATTGCCAGAGAAAGAGTATACTCATGGGAGAGAGAGAGCATAAGAAAGTCAGTAGGTGGATTTCTCCAGACTCCACTTCTCTTTCTCTCTCTCTCTCTCTCTCTCTCTCTCTCTCTCTCTCTCTCTCTCTCTCTCTCTCTCTCTCTTTTCTTTTTTGGTGATCTGGCTGTTTATCTTTATTGTCTACTATAATAAAACTTAGCTATATGCTGAGTCCATGAGTTTTTATAGTCAGCATATTTTCAGGTCTTTTTTTAATTAATCTAATCTGATAATCTCAGTCTTTTAAATGATATGTTATATCATTATGCCATTCACATTTAATGTGATTATTGATATAGTTAGATTTACTTTTATTGCCTATTTGTATTTTCTTTTTTCTTTTTCTAAATTTATGGGTTAATCAAGCAATTTTTATTTCATTTGTGTTCTTTAGTGATTTATTTATATCAAAAATTGAATGATTGCCTGTGGGTTTATAATATAGAACTTTAATTATTCAGAGTCAACTTTCAAATAAAATTATATTACTTCATGTGTATTGTAAGAAACTTACAACCAAATATTACCAATACCTTCCTCCCACTTTGTGTGTTATTATTTCACATATTTTACTTTTCCACATAGCACTCAATACATTGGTACTATTTTTGCTTTAGAACACCGACTATTTTTGTTTAGATTAAATGAAAATAAAGAAAACAATTTCAGTTTTAATTTACTAATTTCAAGTGCTCTTCATTTCCGTGTGTAGATTCAAGTTTCTGTCTCATATCATGGTCTTTTTGCATGAAAAACTTTCTTTAATATTTTCCGTAGGTTAGGTCACCTGGCAGTAAATTTTCTCAGTTTCTATTGTCTGAGAAAGTCTTTATTTCTCACTTATTTTTGAAAGATATTTTTACTTAGTATAAAATTCTGATTATCAATTTTTATTTCTTTTAACCCTTTAGAAAATGTTACTCCATTGTTTTCTAGCTTTTCATTTGAATAAAAGTATAATTTTTATCTTTGTTTTCCATATATAATGTGTCTTTATGTATAGGTATGATTTTTGTTTACTTGTTTATTTTAGTATTTACTTTGTTTAGTGTTCTATGAACTTCTTAGATCTGTGGTTTTGTGTCTGCCATCAATCTGGGAACATTTAAAATAATTATTTCTACAAAATATTTCTTCTGCTCTGTCCTTTCTTTTCTCTTTCTGACACCCCAATTGTCTCTTTGTTAGATTATTTGATTTTTCCCCAAATTCTTAAACTGTCTAGTTTTTCTCTTTTGTTTATGTCTGCATGCTTTAGTCTGAATAATTTCTTGAGATCTTCAAGTTCCTTGACTCTTTCTTCATCTTGTTGAATTTATTGATAAGCTAGTTAAAGGCATTTTCCATTGCTGTTACTATATTTTTATTTCTAACACTTCCATTTTATTCTTTCTTATAGTTTCATTTTATCTGCTAATATTACCCTTCAAGTCTTTTATCTGGTTAACCCCTAACACATTAATTATATTTATTTTAAATTTACTGTCATATGTGTCATATCTGAGTCTGGTTCTTATGAATGCTTTTTCCCTTGGGGCGCTGTTGGTTCCAACATATGTGTCATATCTGAGTCTGGTTCTTATAAATGCTTTTTCCCTTAGAGCTGTGTGTGTTTTTTTTTTGCCTTGTTGTATGCTTTGTAACTTTTTCTTGAAATATGTCTTCTGTAGTTCGTTAGGACTGTAGAGACTGAAGTAAATATTTTTGTTCTTGAAAAAAAGATATGTCTTTCCTTCTGCTAAGACTGTAGTATGGGAGTTTGAGTTAATCTAAATTAGTAGTTGGGATAGATTTGAGATTTCTTGCTGCTATGGTTACATTTAGTGAGTTACAGGCTTTAAATTTCCCTAGCAATACCTTGTATTTAGAGTTGGGCTGGTTTTCTAGAGAATATTTTTCAATATGTACCCTACCCTCTGGCTTGAGATTTTCACTGTGCCATAAATCTAAGAGAAGGTATTTATTTTGCAACTTACTTGTTATTTCATACTTATCACCCTAGCCATGGGGTTTGGGGACATTCTCTTTTGTTCTGATTAAGCTTTACTTCTATCTTTGTCTGGTTTTGTGCCCATGGGTCTCAGGGATGTGGCTTTTGTTCATGCTGGTTCCCCTTCCCAGACATGATTTATCTCACTGAGGTCATGGGTATTACCTAGTTTCCCAAGGGTGACAGGGTTTGTTGCCTTTCCCCCACTTTTTAATGCCTTGGTTCTAGGAAGGGGTTAGAGAATAAAGGTACCAGTGAAGTTTTTACCCTTCTTTCAGTGTCTGCTCTTCCTTTCTTTTAGGTCTGCAGCACAGGGAGACTCAAAAATCTCTTAGCCTTAGTCTTTTTTTTGTGAGCACCCAGGAGAATTTGTAAAGAACCTGTAAAAGTGTGTGGACTCCCTTAGTTCCCATGCTCCCTGTAGAGGCTTAATCATCTATCACTAGTGCTCTCTTATTCTCCACTGATTTGCCAATTTTCTTAGCTGAATTATTCTTACTAGTGTCTTGCTATCTCTTGTAAATAGAAACCAGTTTTTGTGTCTTATCTTCCCTGATAGCACATGTTTCTGCTTAGATTTTGGGCCTGTTGCTCTATGAGCTAAGCACTCCAACTAGTTCAAAAAACATCACAAACTTGCTATTTGTGCCACTTTTTTAATGTTGTTACAGGTTTGAGACTGTTATTCTTTCCTAATCTCCCCTCTCTGAGAGGAAACCAGAAGTCTTAAATAGTATTTTAAAATTAGTGAAGAATAGTTTATTCTAGAATTATACCCAGCCAAGCTGCTATTCAAATAGAAGATATAATAAAATGATTCTCAGATGTTCTAGGTGTTGTCACACAAAGATCCACACTGAGAACAGTTTTGGATGAAATAATACTAGAGAGAATAGTTTAACAAGGTAGAAGAAGTAAAGGTAATGAAATACTTAAGTATACCGTCTTTTAAAGAAGACATGATGATTCAGAATTAAAATCTAGAGAAATATAAATATGATGGATATCTGGAAGGAGATCAAAGAACCTGAATGAGCTAAAATTCTTGTTTAATTATGAGAAAATGATAATATTCTTGAAAATGGTAAGAATAGCTTAAAATTTAAAAAAAGTGGGATAAACTTAAAAAGTAAGTTATATGGTACAAGCAGATTAAAATATATCAATATTACAATAAATATAAATAGATGAAACTTATTTATAAGATAAATACTGATGGATTGGATTAAAAAATATTCAGATATAGGCATAACTGCAGAATTTTTCTCTGGTTCAAATTTTTCTGGTAGAAAGTTTTTTTTACTAGCCAGACTTTATAGAATTTACATACTTTCTAGTACAACATTTTTAATCCAATATTTTAATGAAAAAAAATTTTATTTATACACACCAAATTCAATTCAACTTTTAGCAAAATGATTTTAAGGAAAATAACAAGTTATGTTCTAAATACAATTGGGTAAAATCATGTGTAGAGATTTTGAAAATCTTGACAAGTGTTACCAAGGAGGATGTTCATCTTGGGTTTTGCTGCAAGGCATCTTAGAGTCATTCTCAGTTCAGCAATTCTCTGTCATTGTACACTTGTTCTGAATGTGTTTCTACAGTGACTTTTACACTTAGCTGAATGTTGTAAAACAAATCTTTAAGAAAGTTGAGAAAGTGTTGAAGAAAATTGTGGAAAGGAAAGCAAAATAAATAAGAAAAATTATTGAATGAGGGGATATTACTGCAAATAAGGAAACTTTTGTTAACAATTATGATGAGTTTTGATAATTAAGGAAGGGATATTATAAGCATGTCATGATCTAACGAGTTTGTTATTGAAATATAGGCATTTTACTGTGTTTATGGTTTAGAAAATAGATCAGGGTTTTTAAATGGATGTGTAATGAATCATTGGAAAATAAAGCTGATTATGTTTTTGATCATTGTTTTTATGTAAGATACCAGATTGTTAGAAACAAATTATTGACTTTAATGGAAGTTGCCTTTATATATGATAACACAGAAAGATTCAAAGTTAAAAGATGTGAGAAGACAAATTAGGCAAAATAAAGGTAGGGTAACTATCTTAATATTAGATTAAATAGACTTTAAGACATTTCTATAGATGGAGAGGATCACTACATAATAATAATAATAATAATAATAATAATAATAATAATAATAAAAAATAAAAACAGTATTCAATTTACCAAGGGAATATGGCAATGCTAAATGTGTATGTATCTAATAAAACTCCTTCAAAATCTATGAAGTAAAAATTGAAAAGAGCTATAGGAAGAAATTGGTAAACTCACCTTTACAGTGGGAGAGTTCTACATACATTTGTTTATAATCAATAAGCCAGGTGGAGAAAAAGCAGCAAATATATGGTATATTTCAATAATTCAATTATAGTTGGCTCATCATAGTCACAGATTCCACATCTCTGGATTGAAACAACCTTAGATTAAAAAAACATTAAAAAATTACATAATTGCTGAGGTGTACTATGTAGTTAGGCCAACAATGGTTGCAACCATACTAAACATTGGAATTATTTTCTTGTCATTAAGCCATAAACAATATAGTATTATAACTATACATACATACATACACACACACATACATATATACCATTTGCATTGTATTAGGCATTATATGTAATCTAGAGATGATTTAAAGTACATGGGATAATGTGCATAGGTTATGCATAAATACTGCATTATTTTATACAAGGGATTTGAGCATCTGCAGATTTTGGTATCTGTGGGGGGTCTTGGAACCAATCTCTATAGATACCAAGGGATGATTGATGAGTCATAAACATAATGCTTTTTGACCTTCTGTTTTTTGTCAAAGGGTTATTCTGCCTATTATTGAATCTCAGGTGTGAATATTTCAACATCTCCTTATTTAATTGGAAAATTCTTTTTTATCTTGTGTCTCCATCTTTTCTCTCTGCAGCTTTCATCCAGAGATCTTAATTCTACTTCATTGGATTATGTAGAAAAAGGCTATCTTCATGATGTGATGTAGAGCAATTTATTTTTTAGTTAATATTTTTATATGGTATGAGGAGCAGGTCTAAGTTGATTTTTTTTCCATATTCAGTTGTCCCTGCACTATGTGTTGAATAGAGTATACTTTCCCTAGTGAACTTCTTTGATGTCATTGTCTAAATCAATTTACTGTAAACATAAGGTTTATTTCTTAGCTTTGAATGCTGTTTTATTGATCAATATTTCTATCCTCATGCCAGTACCACACTATGCTGATAACTATAGCTTTATAGTAAGTTTTGAAATCTGGAGGTGTTAATACTCTGACTTAGTTGTTTTTTTAAAAATATTATTTTAGATTTTCTAGATGTTTTGCATTTCCATATCAATTTTATAATTTATGTGTCAATTTCTTCAAATAACATTACTGAAATACGGGGTGGCCTGTTACACTGCAATAGATAATCCAAAATATGACTTACTCAGGGTTTAATATCTAAGTATTCCTCCTAAGAGCTACTTCAAAGACATGTGTCTCTGATCTCACACAGTGCATTTCTTTCTCTATCTTATTTTTTGATCTGTATGAGGTGCTTTGCCTTCTTTAAAAATTCTATCACATTTTATATGATTAAGTTTTGCTCATAAATTCAGCTAGTCACCAATTCTCTCACCCAGGTTTTCTCCATGTTTCTCAGCTGTGAGTCATTTCCAAATTCAATAACCATACTTTGTGTGTGACTTTAGAAAGCACTGAATAAAACTTATGGAGCAGACCAGGTGAGAGGCATAGACCCTGCTGTAAGACATAAAATTCAGTCTCCAAGTGATACCCTGGGGCTTGACTCTCTAAAACAAGACTTTAGGAATTGTAGAAAACTACAAAAAAAAATAGGGAGAGTGAAACACTAAGGTTTTCCTAAGAAACTTTTTTTGTTGTTTTTGCAAGTGCAGAAGATTACCATTTCTTTTGATGAAGACTTCAGGGATCTGATCCCTTCAGCCTTTATTTCACAAAGGATGACTTAGGGTGATGTCTCTAAGGATCATATCTTTCCTGGAAATGTGTGGGATAGCATAGACACAGAATGTACTTCCTCAGTGAAAGCTGGGAGGAAAAAGATCAAGATCACAATAGAAGAAAGGCCTCACTCCACAGAACTAGAAAAACTGCCCGAGGAGACTCAGGCAGTCTTTTTGTAGTTTAAATTGTATTAAGGGAAAAGGAGATTCAAGAGAGAAAAACTGACCTACTAATAAATGAGAGGAGAAAATTAATGCTGACTCTCCACTGCCTGGAACTCTGAACACACTTGGCAAATCAGTTTCTGGCAAGAAACACAAAGCAATGTGGACAATTAGAAATAATGAGACTTTGTAAACTAGCAACTGACAGAAATTAGGTGATGTTTAAGGAAGTGAGACATAGAAAATCTGAATGTATTAGAAGCAATCAGAGAACCCCAGCGATTATTATCTCTGGAAATAAGGCTTATCAAATCTGACTCACAAGGTTGATTCTAATAAGTGTAACTTGAAGAAGAGTAGTCAGACAGGAGTGAGGAGACCTGGGTTCCTCATGAGTGGTTGTCATCTTAGGCAAAGTGCTTCACCACATGGGCATCCTCACCTGTGAAAAACAAGGTATAGTGGTTATCCCACTAGTGTCCTTTTTTCTTTCATTGTGATGGTAGCACTCACCAACCCCTCATTTGGGGAACTGCCCCTTCTCCATTCCACATGCCTTAGGTAGAGCAGCCAATCAGAGTGCCTAGCTTTGTTGAGTGGGGATACTCATAACCCAGGTTTGGTTAACAACAGGCAATCTATTTTAAACTGAAGGGGATGATGGGGGTGAGGGACAAAGATGGTTAGAAAGGAACTATCTAGAGGACACACTGGAGAAATGCCACAAGGCTTGGTTTAGTGAGTAATGCCAGCATCCTTCCAATAAACACTTTTTTTTCCTCTAAAACTTAAGTTAAAAAAAATGTCTGTTTTGTTGTTGTAACCAAAGAAGGTTATCAGGTATCAGAAAAGAGAACTTCCCAGTGATGTAAAGAGAAAACTTCAGGCAGAAACATAGAACCACTTTATTTTTTATTGCTCTGATGCAGCAGCATCTTTGACCAGCATTCACGTCCAGCCTGTCAAGTTCTTCAGGTCCCTCTGTAGGTGCTGAACTAGAGGTGGAACCTGAGCAATATGCTTTACTGTTCCAAACCTTAGTTTCCTCATTTAGAGTCCCAGCTCTCTGATTGTCTTTCAGAGCTATTTTTAGAGTAAATAAAATGTTATGAAGTGCTTTGATGATTTGGGGAAAACAATTAAAAATTAATCCAAGATAGTATGAAAATCTAGGTTTACCCACTTTAGCCAGCCCTAAGGATCTCAAAATATCTTACAGTGATCAATATGAGGATGGCGCTTCTTTGCCTTTCTTATTCTGTCATACTCTTCCCTATTAACTTGGCAATCGTAGCTAAAAAGGAAGAAAAACAAACAAAGACAAAAACCCACTGCAACTAATTAATTATTTTGCCAGTTTGATAGGAAAGTGTTGGTGGGGGGACATTTAAACCAAATAACAATAATTTGTAAAGGAACCCAACAAACACAATTTCATAAAGAGAACATGTTGGACCTGGTAGGAGGCAGAAAGCTTGCTGGGATGATAAAACCTTTTCAAATTTGCATATTTTTAATAGGGGATGGTAAAAGCAAATACCCCAACACAAATAATTATAATATTTTAATTGTGTTACTTCAGGGCTCTTACATTTTTTAAAATAAACATGTGTAAGACAAAGTCAGTGTTACTAAGTTGCTAAGATTCTGCTAGATCCAATTGTATTTGTTGAACTACAAGAAAGAAAGGTGGAAATGGGGTTTATTTACCTCTCTGAATTACAAAACTGTTAGGGGTACAGTCCTGGTGCTCGCAGTCCTCCTAAATAAAGACACTCACAGCACCTCTTCTATTCTTTAGTATTTTTGTCACTTACCCCTTGCCTATTGACTCACTCATTAGCACAGTCCAAGGCACATGGGAGGGAGTTTAATAGGCAATTTTGAATGGGAATCATTTGCCAATTCATTTGTAGCAGCATCTTGTAGATTTCATGGATCACAGAATACCAGAGATAGATGAGTTATAGAAAATTCAGTAATACATACAGACCAGAAAGTAAGAAAACTGTAAAATATACTCTCACAGGTGGACCAGCCTCATCTCTTTCACCAGAAGCTAGCCAGGAACCACATGAATCGGAAAAACCACCTCCAACATCATTAAGCAGTGGCTGGTGCATTTTCAAGGAGCTACTCTGAATAAGAAGCTCTTCCTTTACTTTTTTCCCTTCTAGAGCCAGCCGCCCACAGATTCTGAGGCATTTTATTTTGTATTCTGAGTTAATCTATGGACCCTTGGATTATGGGCTTACATTGCTAAAAGAGAATTTAGATAGCTATGTTTAATCTTCCTATTTCACTAGAGATCCAGAGAGGTTTGCAAATTGCCTAAGCTGATGAACCCTTTAAGGTCACAATTTTGTAGGCAAGACTTGGAAAACTGTGTTTCTAGAGGTGGCTTTGAAGTAGCTCCAAAATCCTGGGCAAATAAAGCAAGTCCAGCTTGGTTCCCAGCCTCTGCATTCCCTCTTCACCCCACGGCTAGGTCAGTTTGGTCCCCATGTGCAAATGAATCTCCAGAATAAAAGAATTCCAGGTTAACCCCAGAACCCAAGTCTGACTCTGCTCTCAGGTGAAAGAGTTCTCAGGCCTCGCTCATCAAATATGTGTGGTCTGGTCTGGATCCACCTGGATTCCTGACTGGAATTATTGTGTTACCTCCATTTCTAGAAGCAAGACCTTTGTCTAGTTCCTAAATTTTATCTCATGCCTTTGTCTCTTTCTCTAAAACTTGAGAAAATAAAGACCTGGATTGGAGTCTCAACTTTGTACCTTGCTATGTGAGAGTCAAACAAAATGATAGCCTCTCTGAGTCTCAATTTCTTCCTTTGCAAAGTAAGGATAATACTACTATTTCATAGAGCTATTATTATTGTTGGTATTTAGGGTTAGTTGATATAGTAAAGAGTCTGGAATTGTCATAAGGAGGTATGCAACGAACTGTGAAAATGTTGTTTATTGCTCTCTTGGCCCTTAAGAGTATGGCTCTACATCCATTTGCCATTCTTTTTGGAGCTGGAGAACTGCTCCTGCCCCAATCTGGCAGTAGAGAATGCTCTTACTGGACAAATTTCCAGTAACCCTAACCCTCAACCTCACCCTCACCCTAACATCCAGCTTCTCTGGGCTACCCACCAGCTCCAATTCCCAATCACTGGCTTCAATTAATCTTCCAATCCCCCTGCTCTTTGTCTTGGATTCTTCCCTGTAACTGCTCATATGACCTTGGCCTGATATTACCATCTCCCTTTTCAGGTGTAGGCTCCTTCCCAGAGGACGGACCCAGTGTCAGGCCCCAAGGCCTCTCACCTGCTAGTTATGAGTGTGGGGTTTTGACTTGTCAAGATTCTCCAGGAAAGATACCAGAAAAGCTCCTTAACCTGACTTTGTTCCAGTGAAAGTCACTATTATGTTCACCTACTTTCTTCCCTGTTTAGCCCCCATCCCTTCAATCCTCCAGGGCTCAAAAAAGAAGAAACATCTGCCTGTAACCCCCAACTCAGGACTGCTATTCAACTAAATAAAAACATGCTGTGAAAATTGGGTGTGGTAAGAATAGAAAGTAGAGCTGACCAAAGGTCATTGAGGCCTGCTGTCTGATTTCCTGGTAGTGTGAGCATAAAAATTCATGAGGCAGATGCAGAGAGAAGAAAAGAAGCAAGGTTGAGGTTGTGTGGAGGAGAAGGAGGAAGGGATTAAGAAAAACAAATGAGAGAAGAAAAGAACATCGCTCAAATTTTTTTCAATTTCTTCTTTTATTCTAAATGCATAAAAAATTACTGAACCTCACTTCTCTCCCTTTACAAATGAAGTTCTTGTATTTATGTATAGAGTTTATACTACAGCATTTTCCATTTATTCATCTGTTTCATATGTAGTTTATGTTCTGGTTGTTTTCATATGTATGTATTTTATCTCCCCAACTAGATACTGACTACAGTCTTTTGTATCAAGTGAAGTGTTTAACAAATGCTTGGCAAGTAGAAATCTAAATTCTCAGCTCTCCTACTTCCCCCTGCCCCCACCAGCTTTACTCTCTCTGGCACCTTGCTCCACTAGCAACTCCCCTTATTTGCCTTACTGTCCTAAGTCATATTTTTCTTGACTATCTCTTCTTGCTCCTTCATCACCTAAAGTCCCCAAGTCCTACAGTTTTTTTAAAAAAAGTGTTTTGTGTTCACTGCATTCTTTTTAATTCTGTTTCTACTATTTTAGTTCTGACTCTCATCACTTTATATCTAGATTATTGAAATTGCCTCTTTACAATTCTTTTTTTCTGCTACTCTTTCTACCCCTTACACATTTAATCTCCCTGAAAAATTTTTTGCCATATGTCGCTTCTCTACTCAGAAACAGTCCTTTGTTGCTTATAAATAAGTCCAGTCTCTGTCACTGGTCTGATATACCAGGACCAGATTATCTCTGATATCTGTGGTATTGTGTCTTCCACTTTTCCTAATGTGTAGCCCAACTTCTCTAATGATGTGTGGGCTCACTCTCTGGAAAGCAAACAGTGCTATTCGCAGTCAGTACTGGCTTATACCACTTTCCCTACCAGGGTATTCAGAGCGTTTCCTTTCACCTACCACATTTAATGCTCATCAAACATTCTTTCCCATCTGTGCAGCCTTGCCAACAATTTTAGGCCATAGAATTTTCTGATCTCTATGGCATGTGCCATTTATGTTGTGATTCAATCATATATACTCTTGCACAGTAGCTCAGTTATTTCATGTATTTCCCATCATACAACTGCATACCCATAATGAGCAGGAACCAAGCCATGTTGTACAGTACCCTTTCAACACCATAATAAGTTCTTCCATGGCCAGGCCGTATGTTAGGTGTTGGGTATAGAAATAAATATAGTTATCCAGTGGCCTAGATTTATACAGTGGTATAGATTTTGGCCTCAGTAAGATCTAAAGTTAAGTTGTACTTCACTACTTACCAGTTATGTAGCAACTCTCCAATTTAATTTTTTCATGGATTAAATGGGAATACTTGTTATAAAGATTATACAGATCATATGTGTAATGTTTCTATCATAGTGCTTAACACATAGTTATTAATAGATATTAGTTCTATTTCCCTCTGATGATAACAGAGCAATTTTTCAACTGGCTTCCATTGTTGAGTGTTTCCTTACTGCACAGAATTATTTAATAAAACAAGAGAGCACCAGAGAAACCACAAGTTATAGTCTTCCAGTTTTACTTAGAACTGAGATGATGGGCCTCTATGGGCCTTACTCCTTAGTTGAACCACATAGAACTTAAAAGCTGCTAGGGAGCAGTCTGTGTAATTGTGTATTTCTTATTTGGGCTATAGATCAACCACTTGGATGACCTCTGACCTTTTCATTACTTTCTTTGCCTACTTGCTCATGTGGCAAGCATTAAGCATATAGTAGGCTCTTCATGGATACTTGCAAGGTTGAATAGATGTAGGCTTGTTTTTGAGGCAGATTGAAGAAGTAGATTATGGTGGACTGGTGAAGATGTCGCCCAGAAGGAAGTACCTTTGGGGGTTAGGTGATGCTTCTGCTTCTATGTAGCCACAGCTGACTTGCCAGCTGTTTTTGCATCTCCCTACTATTTCTTCCTCCTACCTTAGTCACATCCTGCCTGCCAGAGGCCTCAGTTAGCCATGTGCCATTCTTAGAACTCTGTGAGACCCTGAGAGAGGGGAGTGGTCAGATAGAAGAGTATAGATATGAGTGTGTGAAAGGGGATATAAAGAGTGTAGGAGAATAGAAAAATGAGAGTAAAAAAAAACAAGAGATAAAAAGGAAATGAGGCAGAGAGAACGATAAAGGCAGGAAGGTGAAAGGGAAACTGAAAGAGAAATTGAGTCAGAAAGAGAGAGGAGAGAGAGCATCTTAATTGTATGAGTAAGAATCTGAATCTCACAACTGGAATTATAGGGTCAAAGAGCAAGAGGCTAAAACCAGGACACAGCAGGAGCTGAATAGCAGACTTAAGATAAGTTTGAAATTGCCAGGGGTAGTGGAAGAGGTTTCTGAGATGCAGTTATCTCTTGAATCAGAGATGTTATCCTCTTTAGGAGCACTGGGATTTTTATCATTTGAATCCACATTAGGCACTTTGCCCTTCTCTCTGGGATAAGAGATGGAGAGAGATTATGTGTATGCTGTTTCTGTCATTTTTGAATGGGGGCGAAGAGATGTACAGATGGAATCTTGTCAGAGTGGTATTTTATAATAAAGGGCTCAGTCTATCAATTACTGTTGCCTCAAAATTCTTCTCTAGAGCCCAGCCCAGAGTTGCTCTCTATGCATATCCAGTCCTCAGAGGAGTACTGAAATATGGAACCTTGGTCTTTCTTTCTGACACTCCTTGCTCTGGAGTCTCCTGTCCTATAGCGATGGGGCAGCTGGTTGGATAATTAGAGCACTGTCTCACCTATTCATAAAGCTCCCAGGAACCAGGATATTACTAATGAAAGTTTCTAAAGCTGGACTAGAGCCTGGTGCCAGTGGAGTTGATATTGTGAGAATTACTTATCTTCCTCAGAACTTTAAAATTGCCCTGTTTCTTAAAAGAGCTCTATTCCCATGAAATTCACTATCAATCCCAAGAAGTTGTGAGGAGAGAGATCTATGACTGCACTTTAGGGAGCTAGAGATAAACTTAGTGTGCTCTTCTTCTGGGTTTGGAAGAAGGAGACTGTGATGTACATTTATGTCCCTGAGAATGGGCATAAAGATAGAGGTGGAGAAATTGAAGAGTTAACAAGACCTAGTTGAAGTCCCAAGGGTGAGGTGGTGGCATGAGCAGATTCAAGTTCAGGCTTCCATACTTGGAGCTTAAGTCACATTTACCAACAACCACAGTGTCTTGTGACCTGGCCAGTCCTCTTCTCTTGTACCTTCTGAAGCTTCCTGAGTTCACCAGGAGGTTCACTCATGCCCTTTTCCATCAGCTCTGGAGATATTTGAATAATAAATTCTGTTTAAGACTGAAAACCTCGAAGTTCCATCTGTAACAAGACTCGAAATAATTACAGCTGATGATTGCTTGGTACACTCAGCCAGAAAAAACAGAACAGCTTTTGGCCGCCAGCAATTACAAGCAACGCCGGCTTCAGCACAGACAGAACTTTTAAATGAATACATGAATACATTGCTGAAGATCAGAAGGCAAGAGAGACTGTTAAAGCTTGGGATGGGGGTGGGGGAAATGAGTTGGCAAAAACTGAGTGACTTCAGTCACAGAGAGGGAGGGAGGAGAGCAGAGAGTGAGAGAGAGAGAGAGTGCAAGGGAGAAGAAGGAGGAGAGACAGAACAGAGAGAGAAAGAGAGGAGAGAGAGAGAGAGAGAGAGAGAGAGAGAGAGAGAGAGAGAGAGAGAGAGAGGGAGAGAGAGAGAGAGAGATATATCTTTCGTAATTCTTTACGCATCCTAATTTATAACTTGAAATAGCAAGAGTTGACATAGATTGGCATCCTAGGGGTACTATGTTTTGGGCTTTCTTCATTTTAAACTCTTATCGTGGGAGACAGTAATAAAGTAGCTCGTTTGTCATTTATGTGGTTTGAAGTTATATAATGTGGTGTTTTTCTTCCTGCATGGTATAGGGGAGATAATATAAACTTTGGAATAAGAGAAAATTGGGCTCAAATGCCAGTTTTGCTACAATTGTTATCTTGCTTAGCCACTGAACTACTCTGATCCTCAATTTTTTCATTCATGAATACCTTCTTCAGAGTTTTCTTATGGGAATTAGAAAGGATAATACTTATAAAGCATCTTGCACTGCTGTCTGGAATAGAGTAAGTATTCAGTAAATATTTGGTAAGTGTTTGATCTTCATCCATAGGCTTTTCTTCCATCTATGTACTAGTCGAATTTATGTGAGCTCACTCATTGATTTAGAAGAAGCAGGGTATTTAAGACCTATCTAAGGTATCTATGAAAAAATTTGGCTAGTCATTTGGTTAGGGATTTAAAAAAATGAAACTCTGCAGTAACATCTGAGATACAATGGAGAGGATGGGGAGATTGCATTCTTACTTTCTACTTCCTTGACTTCTCATTTTGGAAAAGTTTCCTTGGATTTCCTTGACTGATTCACACATCTGCCTCTGATAGCTAATTTCAACCAGGATTGGAAGTGGAAACCTAATACTCTTGGGACATTAAAGATGAATCATAAAAGTAATCAAAGCACTGGAGTCAAGATTTTCAACCTTATTTGAAGACTGTAAAATTTTAGTGCATACTGGTTCCTCACCAGCCTCTGACTCAACCCTCCCACTCCCATCTGTGAGATTGGTCAGGTTTAAAGGCTGCTTCCTGTCCTTATATGCTGGAGCCATCTGAGTGGGAGTTCACAGACCAGACTCTGTGCAAACCCTCTGATGCTCTCCAGGGAATTATCTCAGCAAACCCAGGGTAGCTGTTTCTTTTCTTCAAATCATAGTAACCAACTTACTTCTTTCTCTGTCCACCATCTCTCCTTATTTACCACTTTCTCTCCTAGAAGGGTCCTTATGGTGCTTTGCTGTCCCTTATAATTTATTTCCTTCTGTCTCATACAAGAGGCTGGAACTGTGTTAAAGATATTACATAAAACTTCATGATTATTCAATAATCATCATTGAGATGGTTCTGGAGCTACAAAGATAAATGATATATGATGTCTATACTCTAAAAACTCAGGAAAGAGAAAGAGAGAGACTGAGAGACTTCTAAATAAAAAAAAATTGGCTTCTATTTTTTCTTGTTCTTATGACAGTATCTTCCATATGGTATGTAAATTTCTCAGTAAATACTTATAAATTGAGTGATAAATAAGCTTAATTCCCTCATGGCAGTAAGGAATGTTGTGAATCTTAAGTGGAATTAACAATTGGTAGAAATATTTTATTAAACTTGGTGGTGTGAACTTGACTCCTCCTCTAAAGTCCATTAAAGTTTCAGTAAAAGATTTAAGAAAATATCAATAAATACAAAGAGATTAAGAAAAAAGACAACAGCATATGAGTCATGACCATAAATATTAGGCTAGAAAGCAAATAAAAGAAAGGCAAATGCCTTAAAACAGACAAGCCAAAACTTAAACTTGTGTGTGTGTGTGTGTGTGTGTGTGTGTGTATGTTGTGTATGTGTGTATGCACACATGCATGTGTGTTGTCTGTGTCATGAAACAAAGAAAAAGTAAACTGAAAGTCTTGGGCCTTGGGTTTGGATGCGCTATCCACGTCTGTGGCTGAAAAGAGAAGGCTGGGTTGCTAAAAAGTAGTGTACCCCACATTTCCTCCCAAGCCTGTCTAGCTGTGTGACTATTACTCCAGCAGGAACCAGGAGGTTTGCACAGAGGAGAAAGAGATAAGACATTGTTTTAAAATAAAACAGGAGTAGGTGAAATTCTGCATGCTAAACAGTAGGACTTCCAGCTTCCTTTTCTTATCATCCTCTCCAAACTAGGCAATCAATCATCAGAGCAGGATATGGGATAATTCCTCTCTAAGAAAACTGGCCTTAAATAAAAGATTATCAGATATTGAGCACAGCCCAATCAAAGTCAAAGCCACTTAGGTTTTATGTCTATTATTGGTTGGTGAGAGATTCTGTTCCATGTTGTCTTCATCCCAGGACTCAATAGCTGTTATCAGGCATATTGGCCACCATCATGGAAATAGAAGGACATAGAGTTGTAGATTCTGCACTCATTTCTATAGTTCTCATGAAAGTGACACATATCTTTCTCACACACTTTTAATTGGCCAGAGCAAGTCATATAGCCATATCTAACTTTAAAGTTGGTAAGAGAATGAAATTCACCATGTTCTTAGAAGGAGAACTGCAATATTTGTGAACAATTTGAATAGCAGTCTTTCCATCTGGCCCTCCAACATTCTATGTATTTTCCTTCCCACTTGCAAAGTATACTTATCTTGAACTGAGGTAGATTACTCTGCTGTCTCATCTAGTAATGTCATCAACCTCAACCTCTGGAACAGTGATACCTACTATCAGTTTCTTCATCATTCTTCAAAGAATGATGCTCAGGAGTCTCTATTTCAGGTCCATAAGTGGCTCCTAGCAATCTGGTAACCTGGGAATTAAACATACACACACACACACACACACACCAAAAACAAAAAGTTGAATGACAAATAGGTTATTTGCCTCCCCTCCACCCTTCCAATATGTACTCACAAAATGGTACAGAACAACTCCAGTAAAAACTCTTATTTAAGAGGGAAAGGAGGGGAGTCATGCAATGGATAGTGATGAATCTCACTCGGCAGATATGTTTAGGGTCCCCTGGTCTAAGAGAGAAAAACGTTCATTGATTATGCCTTGATTCCTTTTCCTGTACTTGTTCTCTTGCCTGCTACTTTCTGTGGTTCTTTGCTCTGCCTTTTTCAATGTTCTTTCTTTTTTTATTATACTCCTTTGCTTCATTTGAGATGGATGTTGGAGAACATGCCTTCATTTAGAACTAAGCAGACTTTCCATTTTACTTCTTGTCCATATGTAGTGGGAGCTCAGAGGTCATTTTGTTTTGAAGAGTCACAGTCTAGGCTGGTAGTACTTCTAACAATTATAAAGCTCTCAAAAATGTAGTTAGCTTATTACTTATTTGATTATAGTCAGCTCCATGTGCAAATATCCACATACACACAGTCCTGTTATAGAAAACTTCTTAAATTTGCTATATTTATTTGCTCTCTTGCTCTCACACCTTTTTTTAAAAAATCTCAATTTAGTTACAAGTACCTTGGAAAAATCTGATCAGGCTTTGGTGGGAGAGCCATAACCTATAGCTTCCTTCCTAAGTAATTTTTTCATTTGAAAAATTTTTCTGGATGCTGTATCTTTCCTTTTCTTCTTTCTTCTTCTTTTAAAAAACACTCTAGTTCATTCAGGAATTTTAGCATTTAATATGGTAGTCATGCTTTTATAGTTATTACTTTAATGTTAATTTATAATCATGCTTTAAATTTTTTTTTCTCACAGAACTTAGTTTTTTCTGTTGTGATTTGGGTTTGAGAAGCAGCTTCCACTTGCAACTGTGAAAATTTCCAGATTATTGATTCTGTTCCTTTGTAGTCCTACTTGGACATCCACAAATTCTTTTCTGAGCTTATTACTGTCTTCTGTGTTTAGCTTTATACCAACTGCTACCCATATCAGCAAATGCACACTCCTAACAGTCTGGTTCCTAGAGCTACAAATTCAATAGCTTGTTGTATTAGGCTCTTCAGAAAACCAAACCAATTGAATCCATCTACATCTATCTCTATTATCTCTACCTCTACCTCTATCTATATCTACTCTATCTCTATCTCTATCTCTATCTCTATCTCTATCTCTATCTCTATCTCTATCTCTATCTCTATCTCTCTATCTCTATCTCTATCTCTACCTCTATCATCTCTCTCTCTATCCATATCTCTATCTCTATCTATCTCTATCTCTATCTCTCTCTTTCTCCTCTATATCTCTATCTCTATTTATATCTATATCTTTCTATATATATACTATAAATATCTTTAGACCTCTCTCTGTATATATGTGATATCTATACCTATATCTATACATAATGTATATGTATATGCCCACACCCACACACATACACATACACATACACATACAGCATGTATAGAGAGAGTCCGAAGGCCTGAGAACCAGGAGAGCCAATGACATAAGGCCTAGTCCAAATCTGAGTCTGAAGTCAAAAGACCAATGAGTAAACTTTAATATAGTTAGGCAGAGAGAAAGAATTCTTTCTTATCTAGCCTTATTTTTTTTTCTATTCAGGCCCTTAACATATTGGAAGAGGCCTACCCACACTGGACAATGCCATCTGGTTCACTAGGTCTACAGATTCAAACATTAATCTTATCTAAAAACATCCTCATAGAAACTTAGATAATGTTTAGCCAATTATCTTGGCACTTTGTGACCCAGTCAAGTTGGCACATAAAATTAATCATGGCAGTATTTTTCTGTTTTTCAAGGTATCCAAATATTTTATCAAATGTTTTCTATTATCAAATGTTTTTTCATTGTCAAACATGGATCACCATTGCTCTAACTTCTGATAGCTTTGCTTGCTTCCCACTGCTAGACCATTAAGCTGATGCTACATAGTTAGGTATTTGATGTGGCAGCCATCCAATCTATATATCAATTTCTATATTTTCAGGGTAGTATAAATTATACTATGGAAACAAACAATTTTAGAATATCAGTGGCTTACATTAACAGGAGTTTATTTCTCACTCACATTGTTTCTTGTAGATTGTTTAGGGGGTCTGCTCTGAGTCATTCTCACTTCAAGACAGAAGCTGATATTAGCCACCATCTGCTTGCCATGGCAGAGGAAATGAGGGCACACATCACTTCTGTTCACATGCCATTGGTCAAAGCAAGTAACATGGCCATAACTAACATCAGAGGCAACAAGTCCTACCATGTGCCTGGAAGGAAAATAATTAAAGAATCTGTACATAGCCCAGATGATTACTTACACAAGTCTAGCTCATGCACACAAAAATCTCTGTCTCGAATTCTCTTAAATATGAATGAAGAGCCAATAATCACCAGACACTTGACAAAAGTCTCTAACATAAAAAATCAAGACCAATGCAAAGGTTAAAAAAAAAAAAAACTAAGTGAAAAGGGACAATGCAGGAAACAGAAGAAAACATTATAAGAGTTTAATTGATCTCAGAATAACAATGTTGCATTCCTGAAAATACAAAACAAAGCAAAGCAAAACAGGATGCTATGAAAAGGAACAATAAAAAATAAAGAACTTCCCTTAACAACTGAATGTATGATAAAAGGAGTTTTAGTATTCAGTGGAGGAGTTTTAAGATGATATTGATAAAGCAGAACAAAACATTCAGTAGGTCAGATGTAGAAGAGAAAAAAATGTGGATTAATCTGGAAAGCCTGGATTTCAATTAATAGGAGTTACACAAAGAGAAGATATTTTTCAAAGAAATATTTCCAGGACCATCCCAGAACTGAAGGCAGTTTTACTTCATATTACAAGAATTAAGTAAGTACTTAATACAGTTAATGCAAAAAATCCTACCCCAAAGCCTGTCATTGTCAATGTTCAGAGTATTAGTGAAATGGACAAGCTCTTAAAAACTTTCTGGGGAAAAGGAGAGTTGTGGTGGACAGGATGATAAACCAAATATTAGGGATCAGAATGATTCTGGTCCTATTAATAGCAACTTGGAAGCTAGAATAATATCCGAAGATGAAGACTTCGGGTCCAGGAAACTGTAGAATGAAAGTGAAAAACATGCCCAGGAAGGAATTAGACAGGAGTACAGTTATGTGGCCTGGAAAATAAGCAGTCCCACTGGGAGCACAGAGATGGAGGTCTCTAGGGTTGAGGTTGTAGCTTCCAGAGGGTGGGAATTAGAAATGAGGAGCAATGAGGCAGAGACATGCTTATTTATGTCATAGGCCTCTTTGTCTTTTTAAATGACACATGTGTATTATTTTGTTAAAATAAAACCCCAGACTTAAAAATGCTTTAGTGTAGCAGTGTATTATAAGTAAAAAAAAACCAAGATCTTGATTTCTGATTCTGATCACCATCTCATTGTGTGAACTTGATCAAGTTATTAAACCTCTTCAGTAAAATATTTATTTCTTCATTGAAAAAATAAAGAAGGAGGCTTACATGACTTCTTTAGTTCTCTCTGGCTCTTATGTTCTAGACTTCTAAAGCAGCAGTCCTCAACTTTTTTGGCACCAGGGACTGATGCTCCTATGAGAATCTAATGGCTAATGATCTGAGGTGGAGCTGAGGCAATGATGCTAATGCTGGTGGGTGGCTGCTAATACAGATGAAGCTTTGTGCACTCTGCCTGTTGCTCACCTCCTGCTGTGAGGCCTAACAGGCCACAGATTCATACCAGTTGGTGGCCTGAGGTTTGCAAACCCTTGTTCTAAAGGAAACAAGTGTCACAGTTACCTGAAACAGAATGGCCTTGGATTAATACAGAATTGCCCTCTTCTATGAGGATAATGTGCTCTTGTGTGTATCTGACTCAATCTCCTTTCAAAGAAAAGAGAAGCCTAAGGGCGAGTATCTGAAATCTAGGGCCAAATACCAGCTAGGGTTGCATGGGAAGGTGGCTGGCAAATATGGTTTATTTAGACACTTTTAGTTCTGTATCCTGGGGACCCCTCTGAAGCTCCCTGCTGTGTAATGGGGCTGGCTAGAAGCTGATCTGGCAGCTCGTTAACACTCAATTAAAGCTCTTCTCTACAGTATGGCATTAACTTTTTAAAAATTTATACATGCAATTGAAGGAATTAAAGTGCATCTGTGGTTTTCAAAGCAGCTCATGTGAGGGAGGCTGTAAAATTGTTCTCATCTGCCCAGTATTCAGTTTTCAAATTTATATGTGCAATTGAGTTGGAAATTAAAGTGCAGTTTTAAGGTGGGTGTGAGTGTCTAACATAGCACCACATTAACCATTTTAAATTTATAAATGTAATTAAAAAGGGATTACTCTGGAATTAAAGAATATAAGAAGAAAAAGATACATGCTCTTTCTTGGAGATGTGCTACTTTTTCTTTTTAACCTGAATTTTTGAGGAGTATGTCGTCACCAAAATCTTAATTCCTATAGCTAAGATTTTCCCTGTAAGAATTTGAAGATATCCTCATCACATCTGACAAGACCCTTCCTTGTCATTTTTGGTCATGTTGAAAGCCGGGGGGTTACTTCCTGCAGGATTTGGGAAGGTATATGCATTGTTCAGTTATCATTTTAAGACTCCTTAGTTGTAGAATATTAATTCACCTTAGTCATGTTATGTGGGAGATCCAGAGATTACAATTTCCAGTTTCTGGAATAATGCATGAGCTAGTTTTCTGGACTTACAGGAATAAGTAGATGTATACCTCCATGTGCTTGTGCCAGGCCTGAAGCCTCTTGACTTCATCCCTAGATTAAGCATGTTGCTTTTTCAGTTGGGGCGGCCCACATACAGAAGGCACTTTCTGGCTCATCGGGAGTATACAAAGATTGGGGCAGATGCTGTGAAACACATGGTCAGTATCCAATCCTTCCATGGATTCAAACAGCATATTCTAGAAAATTAGATAATTATTGTGATTTTTGTCTTTGCTGACTCCTATGCCATCATCAAAAAATTCCTTAAACATTTTTCCCCTTTTGATTTTCATTGGTTCTTTTAAGATCACTGGCTCTTCTAATTGTACAGTTAGGATATTTCTGAATTATCTGGAGAATGTCCATGGCCTTGGGAAATTCCCAGGTGAAGATGCAGCTTGTTTGGTCCCTGAGATGATGAGTCACAGGATGCACAACTGCATGGGCTAGGCTCCAATGATCCACCTTCCCTCTCTATCACACCTCCTTCAAGGAAGGGGGCTGTACTGTGTTCTCCCATTGCCCCTCCCCCTTCCCTCACTGCCACTCAACTGGCCCCATTCTCCTTCCCAGAGCAGTGCTTAGTGCAGGGTGAGGATAATGAATGACTTTGGTAGGCAACTCTCCACAGAGTCCTGCATCTCTCAGGTATTCTTGGCTTTCTTAGGCCAGATATGCAGTCCTGCCTTACCTACTTCACTGAGCTGAGCAAGGAGAGGGAGGATGGTCTCTACCTCATTGTGTCTGTAATCTAAGTGCCTTTATCATTCATTCTTGTCATTTTCAGAAGTCTTTGAATCAAGACCTCTTTCTTCTTTTCTCCCCCTAGTACATTTGCATGCTCATTGAGGCAAAAAATTACATGATTTCAAGATTACACTGTGTCCTGTTTTAGACCCTGGGCCTACTTAGCAAGGCCATCACTTCTCAATTAGGCTGGGACTCACAGTTCTTATTTAATACTCCTGCTGCTCCAACGTGAAGACTTGCTGCTGCTCTGCAGCCCCCGAGTATCTCTCTGTCCTATCTGGAGTTGTATATGTGGCTTATATGCCTCACTGAGGGCAGATCCATGGAAAACCAATGATTGAAAAAAATGACTGAGTAGACAATTCATTAAAAAACAATTCTGTTTGAAAAGTGCAGAAGAAAAGCTTAAGCCTTAATCTTTGGTAATAAAATAAATGTTGCTGTTAAAAAAAAGAGAAAACAAACAAGAGGAAGTCATTGACTGTTTCACCCTATGCTGCATGTCACTAGATTTGCAGGAACCTCCAAAAATACATAAAAGAAAATGGCTTTGGAATGAGGAATTTAGGGTGAAGAGACAAGATAAATGAGAAAATAACAAGGTCCCTACGCTTTTTTTTAAAAAAGAAAAAAAACGTGTGATTGTAATTGCTGGCTAAGAGAAATACGAATTGTGATATCTAACAACATATAGGGCAGGGCAGCCTGGCCGTTATCTTGTAGTGCACAGCAGGCCCCATGCAAAAGTGGAGCAGGCTGTCATTGTTTGAATGCTTAATGTTTGCTTCAGCTACTAGAAAATCTGGAGTCAAGTTTGCAGCTGACTTCTAGTACTGGGGTGGGTCCATTTTATATGCAATTTCTGTGAATTAATCTTCACTAGGCTTCATTATTTTTTCACCTATCTTTTCTCTTTACCCCCAATTCTTCAATTATTTGAAAGTTCCTGCAAATTCATGGTGACGAGGCACAAAATAAATTAGTCAATAAGTTAGAAATTATTATTGGGTTTACTCAGAGGATGAGAGAAGCCACTTATTATAAATATTACTAAATTAACTGAAAGCCAGAACAAATTGTCTGACTTAGGGGAATTCATTTGTGAATAACTTTACCAATTTTCAATTCATTTAGTGAGAATTGACTGCACACCTTTTTAAGTGTATGACCTTGGTTTGGGGAGAGTCTTCTGGAGATACTGAGAATAACAATCTACACAGAGTTCTTGTCTCTTCTGGACCTTATCTTTCAGGTGAAGAAGGTGAGGAAAATGAGCTTTCTGGATGTCAGAAAGCTGATATAAAATCATGTGGACCCTGAGTCTACTCTCTCTCTCCCAATGGTAAGTGGTCCTGCTCAAATGAGCCAATCTAAAGGATCAGAAGAACTTGATTTTGTAAACTGTTCCATGAACTGCACATGCTTCTCAAGTGGCAAGAAACTCTGAGTTCCACCTCTGGGTGGCCATTACTGTTCTGAGAAGATGGAATTTGAAATTTAACCTGAATATTGTGCATGTGTCTTCTCTCCCTGACAATTCAAAGGCTAACACTTTACAGAAACACTTTACAGGAAAACAGACAATAAACATGTAAGTAAATAAGGTAATTTGGAATGATATGTGATGTAAAGGAAAATGAAGCAGGGTAGTATGACAGAGGGCAAAGGATGGTCAAAGATGGTTCTAATCAGACAGTGTTCTGGGCAGAAAAAACAGCCAGTGCCAAGGCCACCCTATAGCACTTAAGGAACTGAGAGAAGGACAGAACTGGATGGAGCAGATGGCATGGAGAAGCAAGGGGGTCGGTGATATTGGTGAGGTTCCCAGGGTCAGGTCATGAAGAGCCTTGGAGGCCACGTAAGGGTTATTTCAAGTGTAATGGCAAGCCACTGGATACTTTTACTAGGAGAATGATGTGATCTGATTTATGTTTTAAAAGTTCTCCGACTCCTTTTCTGAGAATGAATTAGCAGGGGAGGGTAAGAGTAGAGCAGAGAGACTAGTTCAGGGCAATCTCTGCAGTCCAGTAAGAGATCAAAGAGGTATGGTGGTGACGAAGGCTTCTGTTCAAGGTCTGGCCAGTTGGAACGTCTCCTACCATCACCATTATTCGTTACCTGCACTTGATCTTTATAACTTCTTTTATGTGGCGCCCCTTAGAGCCCAAGGTATACATTTTAAAAGGCAGCTCAATGTAACTTTTTCCTAAGCTGTATCATCTTAATTAGATTGTGAGCGTGTCTAGGGCAGATGATTATGCTCATAGCTGTAAATGCTTACTTAAGTTATAGGTCCAAGAGAAAGTTGTGGTTTGTGTGTGTGTGTGTGTGTGTGTGTGTGTGTGTGTGTGTGCGCGCGTGCGCGTGTGCGTGCGCGCGTGCGTGTGTGTGCGTGCGTGTCAGTGTACCAGATCTATCTTCAGCTGGCTTCTAAGAACTCAGTTTCCTTTATTCCTGTGATCGGGATGTTAAACAATGGTAATGAGCATCATGGAAACACTGACATTCTGGGAAATTCTTTATACTCACTGGGTCACAATTTCTATATCTGTAAAATTACCATACGATACCTGAAATGCTATTTCCAGCTCAAATATAAACAAAGATCTCTGATTTTGTACTTGGACATGCACAGTGGCTAACAATTCCCTTTGACCCAAAGAATTAGGGCATAACTGGTGATTATGCAAGTGCATGGTACTTTATAGTTAAACCAGCTTAATTCTCCTGTGGTAATACAAATTTTCCCCATATCTAATTTATAACATTTATTTGCCAAGAATTCCTGTCTCCAACATTTTTTTTTCTCCCCAGATCAACAGAAAGGTAGACTTTAACCTAGATGAAAAAATCAGTAATAGCAAGTGAGATTTTATACTGTCATGTTGTAAGAAATACCTGACTGCTGAATGGAAGCCAAATCTGATAAGCCAGAGTCCAAATCAGTGAGAGACTCGTTGTTGTTCTCTCTAGGCTTCAACAACTTGAGGGCAATGTCCTTGTTTCTGTTTCTGGTACCATGTCTAGCTTACCTGCAAGCACGTAACACCTGTTTATTGTTATCACGAAGATGGACAAATAATGGAATCCCTCCTGCCACCCAGCACATGGCAAGGTAACTGCTTCTTGGGCTGCTATTCATTCAAACCATGCTTGTGCAGCCAAGACAAGACCTCTGCCTTATCTTGAAGCCTTACAGCTATGGGAAGCTGCAGTCCAATGTAATTTGCTGGTGCTTTTTAACTCAGCAGCAGTTTTTCAGCAAACACATCAAACTCTTAATGGGCCTTTTGAAAGTAATCTCCTGTTTGAAGTGAAAAGGAAAAAAAGAAACAATCATTCCATTTTACTTTTTTAAAAGAAATTTCTTTTAATTTGGGAGAGGGGCGAGTTGAGAGCAATGGTTGTAAGCAAAATGATTTCTTAAAGCAAATAGAAGTCCCACTGGAGAATCAGTCTCATGCAGCCACTGGTCTGCCCCAAAGCCATGCAGATAAAATATTAAGTGCCAGAGTAGCAGCAGTGTGGTTGCCGCAGACATAATCAGATGAGTACTTAAAGGTCTGGCATTCTTTAGGGAAACAAATGATTGATCACACTGCAAAAATAAATAACCTGACTCTCTAGATCTATGTAGCAACTTTAAATATTTAATAAATCTGTATGTATGTGAAGGATTTGTTCTCATCCTGCTCCTGGTCGCCTGTGATTTTTGGATGAATTTATCAGACGTGCCTTTTTAGTTCTGATCTAGGCCATGGTCGCAGGAAGCACCATTTAGAATTCTTGTCCTATCCCTTTCTTGGCACAGTGCTCATTGAGGCTGTGATAATATGCAGACATTGAGGAGGCTGTGCTTGTGGAGGATAGCGCTGGGGTGGGGGCTTTCTGGAACACTGGTAAACTGCAAATGCAGTAGTTACAATGTGCATCTGCAGCTGGGAAGCAGCCCATCAAACCCAAAACATGACACAGCTCAGACAAGTAGCTGTTTCTTGCTGATGGCTATTTGTGGCTGTGAGGATTTTCAGCTTGGAAGGCCTGGGAAAGAGAGGATGGTAGGGCAGTGCTCCTGAAGTGGCCTTCATGGTTCCCATCATGCCGCATGGGAATTGGTGGCCTCATTAGAAGGAGCTACTCAAACTTTAGTGCTAGAGGGCACATAGGTGCCTGAAAAGAGTGACATGGCTCTGCATTGTGTATGAGGACGAGCAATTGCCTTATTGCTCAAGGAGTACTAGACATGGGTGGGGTAGGTGGCCAGATTTGCACAGGCCTTAGTTGTTGTAGTGAGTTTTCAGGAATAAGGAACATGGTGAAAGCTGCAATGAGGATGGAGCTCTAGGACTGTCTTTGCCAGAGGCCTGCTTCTAGTTACCTGGTGGCTGTAAGTGAGTAATAACATTGGTAATAACAGGTAATAACATTGACTGGACGACTGACAGAGGAACACATGGTGTTAGATAGACGTGACCCATATTCTTAGGGAATGTCAGATTTTTTAGTCTTATTTGGAGACAATGCTGAATTTAATTGAATTCAGAGATACTAAAGGTCACTGATAGAAATTGCTGGGAAAGTTTTAGTTTGAATTCATTGAGGAGACGATATGGAAGGTCACTGAGACTTTTTATGCTCCATTATCTAAGTAATTAGACAGTGGTGCTTGATAATGAATAATTTCTTTTATTGAAGTCATTATATATTTATTAAGTGTTTATTATGTTATGCATTATGTTAAGAACATGAAGATAAGTTCTAAAAGATATAGTCTTGGCCCCCAAAAGCAGAAGATCTCTCCCAGAACAGTGATCTCACAGACAAGATGACACTTGTGGATCTTATTGGATAGTCTGTACAAGTACATTTTTTGGTAAAGAGTAAAGAGTAGAACATTTATTCTGGAAGAATCTCTGTAGTCCTTCCCAGACCTTCAGAGAAAGTGGGAAAAATAGGTAAAGACTTGTTATGATGAATTTAAAAACCAGTGATTAAACTCAGGAAATAGCAGAAGCAGCAGATTTTGGTGGAGCCACACTATTGCTTTTGTTTGTGTGCATCTGGTACCAGGCTCAGCAAGTTCAAACTAGTGTGTACTAAAGGGAGCAGATGGTGAGGTGGGTCCTTCTAAGGTCTTGCTCAACCCTGACAATGCAACAGATGGTTCCTAACAGACAAATGAGGCCAAGTTGGGGCACAAAATGGGCCTACCACACTCATCTGTATCCTAGGTTTCCCAGGGTTCCAGGGGGAGGGGAATGCAAACTGTGGAGGGATGTAGTTTTCTGGGACTGATCCTCACACTGGATAAAAGGGAGACTGGAGTGAGGGTCAAAAAGAAAGAGGAGGCTGTGGGGAGCCTCCAATGGCTCACTTTCCTGGAGTGACAGCTGGCAGGCAGCTGTGGAGAGATATTGTGTATGTGTTAACAGCCACAGTGACTGGGTGTTTATTGAATTGCTGTGGATTTTCTAAAAGCAAAGCAAGCATACTAAATTGCTGCAAATTACCAAGGGCTTTCCTAATGTTCGATAAAAATACTGTGAACATTTAAGGACACAGGCTCGGTAAATGGTCTGAATGTGGTTATAAGGAAGCTCTTGCTTTGAGAACAAATAATGCCAGCTCTTCAATACAATGAAATGGAGTTAGTGGAACAATGATTGCACCAGAAGATGAACATTACAAATTCAAGTTGGCATCCTTTTCCTTTTTCAGCATTTTCTTCCACTTCAAGCTGTGTTTCCCTGGCTGATTTCTGCCCACCTTGACCTTGGAAAGATGATTACTTTGGGGCCCTGCCTCATGAGATGCAGTGTACCTCAAATTTGCTTATAGTGGCTTATCTTCAAGCTCAGAGATGAAAAGACATGAAGAAGCATGGGCTAGTTTTTTAATTGTCCATTATTGCCAAGGGACAGAAATATTTTGAAGAAGGCAAGACCAGGAGTTTAGACTAAGACATAGTTCCTGTTTGGCAGTCAAGTCCCTCCTAGTCCCACCTGGTTTCTTCATGTTGAACCTAATTTCTTTCTGTCCTTGGGACTTTAAAGTTTTCCTCATATTCCTCCCTGACTTATGTCATGTTCATTGGACAGAAATAAACCATTATTTTCTTTTGTCCTAAAAAAGAAGTATCACTAGTTTCAGAGATTTGTGGCTTCTAGACTTGTATTGAGAAGTACAGGAGAGTTGGGTCTCTGTGAATTAAGTTATACCCCTGTTTAAAAATCAAAAGAATAACTGTTTAGGGGCCAAATATATTTGGGGTTAAATCAGTTCAAAGCATCAGAAAAACTTCTATAAATACTTGAATAGCACAGCAGGTGGTTAGGTTTGCATTTCTTAACCTATGTCATTTGATTTTTTGCTTTCACAAGGAGGGTATGAGAAATTTCCTTGCCTTCCAGTAGTTAAATTTCATTCAAGAGTCTTACATTAGCCTTGGTGGTGTACAACAAAATTTCAAGGCATGGATTTTTGCCTCCTATCTGATAATAGTTGTTATGGCTAAACTCCATGTCTCAGTTTGGATTTTTTTTTTGGTTGAGAGATATCATAGAAAACCAAAATGACAGTTTCCAAGAGCAGTGAAAAGTGAAGGTATGCTTTAGTGGTATTTTTAGGCAAGGGAGCCAGGAAGAGATACTGAGGTTTTAATATAGCCTAGGGCAGCAGTCCCCAACATTTTTGGCACCAGGGACTGGTGTTCCTATGATAATTTAATGCCTGATGATCTGAGGTGGAGCTGAGACAGTGATACTGGCATTGGGGAGCAGCTGCAAATACAGATAAAGCTTTGCTTGCTTGCCCACTACTCACCTCCTGCTGTGAGGTCCAGTTCCTAACAGGCCACAGACTGACACTGGTATGTGGCCCAGGAGCTGGGGACCCTTGGCCTAGAAGATTAGGTAAGAAGGCCCAATACTCTGGGTTAGAATAGATGCTTCCTGAATTCAGATAATAAGGGGACAAGAAGAAACAGAGAATTTAGCTAGGCCAGAAAGGTATAGGATTAGCAAAGGTCCAGGGCACAATCTGAAAAAAGGGGAATCCAGAGCCACATATTGCTTAGCCACAGCACACCAGCACAGCCACAACTGAACCAGCATTAAGAGTAAAGCAAATAGGAGAAGACAACCAGCAATGGAATAGGAACAACAGATGTTTTCCCTCAAGAACAATTATTAAGCAGTAATCACAGGAAGAGGCAGATTCCTGTTGCAAGCAGATGGACTTTATTAGCAGCCTTACAAATTGATACTCCAAAGCCCATCTGATGATCTTTGAGTCTTTAGCCAGGAATTACTCTCTACTGATGGGACAAAGTCCTGATTGACCATCCTGGCTAAGCACAGTCTCCATTTTCCTGAGTGACACTTTTCTTATCTATAAAGTTAGAGTGTTCAATTTCCTAATCTCTTAGATTTCGTCTATCTCCTAAATTATCTGTTTTATTTATTTGTTTGTTTATTTATTCATTTATCTATCTATCTCTCTCTCTCTATATATATATATTTGTTTGTTTGTTTGTTTATTTATTTATTGTTAATGCCTACAGCACCTGGTATTCCAAGGTGGTTTCCCATCCACGTACTAACCAGGTCTGACCCTGCTTAGCTTCCAAGATCAGATGAGATCGGGCACATTCAGGGTGGCATGGCTGTAGACTCTAAATTATCAGTTTCAATTTGTCATGCTCCATGTCAAATCATTTTGGGGAAAAAAAAAGCCAAGAGAAGACGATTGCCCAATGTCCTGTGCACAAAGCTCAAACGTGTGTTTCTGGAAAAGCCCATCCATCCATTCACCACTCATCCACTGATTCATTGATACTTGCAATAATTTATTCATTGATTTAATAAATGTCACTAAGCACTTATGCAATAGCCAAATTTATGAGATTTTAAGCTCTCTGAGGGAAAGTACTATGTTCTTTATGTTATTGCTGTTTCTATCCCCAGTACTTGGAAAATTATAAATGCTTAAATGTTTTTCAAACGAATGAGAAAGGTAACTATATTATGTGTTTTAGAAGAAAAGCAGGATGGGGAATGGTTCTGCTCACTCCAGTCCATTTCCCTAATTTTTTGGCAGTTGTACATATTTTGGTGATAAATAAATATTTGTTGAAGGAAGAAATTTCTGTGCAGCTGCAGTTGTTTGTGTTTATGCATTTTGGCCATATGTTGTGTACCATCTCCTTGGGCAGTGTGGTGTAGGTAGGTGGGCATGATAGGTCTGGAGGCAGGGGACCTGGATTCTTTTATTTACTCAGTTTCTAGAGAGCTGTGCCAACTTGGACAAATCATGCTGCCTTTCTGGACCTCTCTGCAAAGTGAATAGTCTCTTTTGGTTCCTTCCAGCTTTAAAGTGCATGATTAGAGCATGAAGAATAATAGATGAAGGCAAAGAAAATGTGGGGTTTGTCTTCTTCATCATGGTCTTAAGGGACAAGTTGTATCTTATTTGAGTTTTCAGTAAATGTTTTTGAATTGCAATAATAAAAGAATTGGAAAGTGTTTACTTAACAGAGACATATGTAGGGATCATTATGTGAGAGTCACTGTTATATAGATTTTACAATTATTAATAGCTTTACTCTTCATAACAACTAAATGAGGTAGGTACCAGCGTTGTTTCCACTTTACATAGCAGAAAACTGGGAGGGGTAAAATCGGAGGGCTAAAATCAGCAATCTGTGGGTACCCAACAAGTAAGGGGCAGAATTATCATTTGAAGCCAGGTGTTCAGACACTAAAGCTTGTGATGTTAACCACCCTGCTATGCTGCGGTTTGCTTGGCAACCACATGATGGCTAAAACAGAATATGAATCTTGGTGCCTACCATGACATTCTCACAGTCTAATTGGGTACATGAAATATTTAGAGAATGAGAGAGTGGGCAATAAAGCCACAATGGGAGGTATAGATCACTAGAGAACAGAAAAGCATATAATAGGTACCTTACTTTTATATAACACTTCATGCCTTTCTGAGTGTTTTTACATCTATCATCTCATTTATTGCCCATAACAGCTATTATTATTTATTGAGGGCTTACTATATGTCAGGCACTGGACTAAGTGTTTTGCCTATATTATCTCAACCAAGCCTTACAGAAAAACTATTATACAGGCACTGTGTCTATTTTAGTGTCAAAACCCCAATTCAACTACTGGTTCATATAAACAAAAAGTGAAAGAGCTAGGATAGGCTTCAAGCACAGCTGGTTCCAGGGACTCAAAAAGAGTCATTGGGACTTGGTCTGTCTCTTTCTCTTTCCTCCTTTACCCCTCTCTCTTCCTTTTGTGGCTCTGCTTCACTTTCACATGAGCTCTTTCCTCAGGGTAGCCCCGACAGCCCTGGACTACTGTCATCCTTACCGCAAATGGTTCTTGCAGAGAGAGGGTATGCCTTTCTCAGCATTTCCAACAAACATCCTGAAATTGAACTCCATGTGTGTGGTAAAACACTGAACTGGTCACTGTGGCTGGAGGGATGAAATATGTTCATTGATTAGACCTGGGTTACAAGATAAGCTCTACTCCTTCACAAAGGAATTAACCTATCAGACCCCAAAAGGGAGTAAAGATGATGTTTCTAGAATAAGATGTTTCTACAAAAGTAGAAAAAAACAAAAAAGTATACAATGGTTATCTCCTCCATGCAATGAATAGGGAAACGAGTTCTGATATGTAGAGTGCTTTGACCAGGGCCACCCTTCGAGAGTGTAGCAGAGCAGGCTTTGTGTGAGGCATGTCTGATTCTTTTTATTCATCTTACAAACAAAAACAGTGAAGTACAGACTGGTTGAATGCCTTCCTGACATATTTACATAAGAGGAAGATGTTCTAGGATTCAGTGCAGCTGATAAGGACAGTCCTGAGACATGTATCTCCACTGTCTTAAGGTAGTGATACAAGGTACAAAGTCTGGACAATAGGCATCACCTTCTCCATCAAAACCTGTAGCTTAGGCTTTTGAACCACAGCTTCTGGTTAGAAACCCACATGTCCCTAAATTTGGAGTAGAGACATAAGTGGTTCCCATTGGGTGGCTTCTTTCATAATATGGTTTATAAATGTGGCGGTGGGTGGTGGTGCTGGGCCTAGGAACCTGGGGACTTTGGCTGTGAGTTAGAAGCAGCAGACTTCCTCGTGGACCACCACCAGAGTCACAACACACAGACAGCCAGAGTGTTCTGCCTCGTGGGCTATACACAGCTCCTTTTCTTTGTGTCTGGTCCTTGTGAAGAAGCTAACATGGTCAGAGACCAGTGTTTAAGAATGATCTCAGTGTTTAAGAATGATCTCTGCAGGCAGTGCTGTGTGATGGGAAAGAGTGGATGAAGGCATTAGACTGCCTTACTTCTAAATATAGGCATACCTCGAAGATATTGCAAGTTTATTGCCACACTACCTCAATAAAGTGAATTATAATCGTTTTGCTGGTGAGAGTCTTCCCTTCATTTTGTAAAATTTACAACATCTGTGAAGCATAATAAAACCAAGTGCAATAACATGGGGATATGCCTGTATTACTTTTGTCATTGTCAGTTGTGTCCTTCAAAGTCTTAAATTAGCCCTTCTGTGGCCATTTTCTCACCTGTAGATGGACCTCTAGGGCAGGCTTCTGTAGGCAGGGGACAGGTATCCTTAGACTGAAGCCAGGCTACAGTTAGAGAAATTGTCCCCCACTAAAGACAGGGTTTACCAGCAGACAATCCACCAGTTCTATGCAGTAGTCCTGAAGTATATGCTCAGGGAGTTGGCTTCTTGTGTCTCCTTTCGTGCTCATGGTGCCTGTGCCTGAAAGTGGCAGGCAAATGCTTTCCTGGGGTCCTACCTCCCATACTGACAATGACAATATGCCCCTCCCCTACCCCAGCTCTTGTGCCTGCAAGTCCTCTGTCTGGTCCTCCAAGGGCCATGAGCATAAGCTGGCCTGTAGCTTACTCCTGCTTTCCTTGCCTTTTGCTCAGAGACCTGAATTCAAACCATGGATAAAGGGCAGGGATCCTGATATAACTGACCCTGGTTCAAATTTCTGTGCCTCAGCTGTGTGTTCATGAGCACATCTCCTTATACATTCTAAGTCTCAGTTTTCAGAGCTGTTCTTATAAAGAATAAATCAGATAACATTTGCAAGTCCTTAATCGATTATTTTGGCATATTACTTGGAGACTGATAATGGGACTCTTGAGGGCCTGAGGACTCCATGTCACTTTTCTCCTCTGTCAGGTACAGTAGAACCCATTTCTGTGTGTCTGTGAGGAAAACTCTCCAGGCCGCCTCTCCTAGGGCTGAATGTGGGTTGGTTCCCACACAGCTGTGCTCCATTCCAACTCCCAGGGCTCCCTTCTCACATGCCTCTATTCATCATCTTCTAATCTCCTTCCACCCTATCAGCCCTGCTCTGTCCTTCTTCAGTTATCCCCTCTCTATCACCTCACCTGTCACTTCTGGTTGGTCCTAAAGAGCTATTTGTAGCCTGCCAGATAATAAAAGACCCTCATCAGAGCAAGTCCCAGTTCCATACAAAACAGCCCCCACTCTCTGCATTCCAGGGGATTTTGGGAAAAGGAAATCTGTTACCAGGTCACATTCTTTCTCAGCTGGCCCATCTTGGGAGGGCTTTAGTGACATTCAGCTCACTTTCCCCTTTTCTGGCATCACTTCCCCTCCTTATTCCTCTTGTTTTATGCCTCTCCCTGCTTTTCCGCATGCCTCCTAATTTCTACTTCCAATCTCTTCCCAAGCATCCTTACCAGAATCCTGGGAAATCACCTTCCCCTCCCTTAACCACATGCTTTTCTTTGTTCTTCTTCTCTAGTGGGGTGTTTCTGACTATGGGGACGAGAGGAGAGGTTTCACATATCTCTAAACTCTCTCCTCCACTGGCTCAAGGCCTGGGGAGTCAACATAAAGAGAAAGTAACATGGTGGTTTTTTTTGTTGTTGTTTTGTTTTTCTATTCCCCAAGTAAGAATATTGCTTCCTTTCCCATCCCAAACTTCTCACTAGAACATCTACATTGCAAAGTGGGTCAGATGGAGTTCTTCACCAGCTTGCCACCCTGTTAACCCCGCTTTAACATTTGTTCTTTAGAATGTTGTATCAGTAGCTTTGCTCCTCATGTGCTGGTCCAGCAGACCTGGGCCCTGGCCTCGGTGTGTACATGTGGTGGCCAGAATGTGGACTCTGCATGAGAGACCTAGGTCTTATCTCTCAGTTCTGCTCATGATCCTAAGCCAAGCAGAGCCTCAGCTTCCTCATCATAAAAGGGCAATGATAACCAGGCTGAAGGGGGCATGAGGTGATACTACACATTATATGAAAATCCTTCATAAGATACAGTGTATTACACAAATGGTAAGGTTTTCTTTTATTGTGGTAAAATATACATAACATAAAATTTATCATTTTAACCATATTAAAATATTTAATTCAGTGGCATTAAGAATATTTATGGTGTCATGCAACCATCACCATAGCCCAGTTCCAGAACATTTTTGTCACCCTAAACTGAAAACCACACCCATAAGTAGTTACTTCCCATTCCCTGATTCCCCCAGTCTCTGGCAACCACCAACCTACCTTCTATCTTTATGAATTTTCCAATTCTTGATATTCTATATAAATGAAATCATACAGTATATGGCCCTTTGTGTCTGTTTTTTTTCACTTAGTATAATGTTTTCAAAGTTCATCCATATTTCAGCATGAATCAGTGCTTCATTCCTTTTTATATCCAAATAATATCCCATTTTGTAGCTATTCAATATTTTACTTACAAGAATGGTAGTTGTAATGTGAAATCTCATCCAGAGATGAGTAATTATAATGGAGAAGGGCTGACTTGAAACTAGGGAACAGAACTGCTTACCTTGGAGAAAAGGAGGCTTGGGGAGAGACATGAGAATGGCTTTGCTACATTGTGGAAGATCGAGCCTTTTTTCTGTGCCTCACACTGGAAAGACCAGGACCAGAGTGAGATAATTTTTGATTCACTTCTGATGGGCTCGAGAACTCCTCTTTGGCTGGCCCTGGAGTTTTGGGGGCTTTGGAGCCAAAAGAAACAGTAAGCTGATAGAAGAGAACAAATGGCACTAAAACGATGTCAAGCCAGAGCTGAGGAGCAGCTGCAGTAGTCTATGGGCTGTGGGCATGAGGCCCTGGGTTAGAGCTATGCTTGTATAAGGAGGCTGGGATGGAGGTGAGGACAAAAGGAGCTTAGGACCTAGGCCAGGAACAACTTCGGAACTGGTCATAAAGTCTCAACAGCTCATGAAATTTCAAGAGCACGTTCTTTGCCTTCTCTCCTCTGTTGCCACGCTCATCCATCATCCATTGTTTGGTCATCTCCACAGCTTGCTTACAGATTCCCTGGCCCCTCTACTATCCTGACTCTCCTCTCCTCCTTCTTACCCCTTAATATCCCTTTGATTTGCTAATTCTTAGATCAGGTTTTGGCTTAGATATTCTTCTCCAGAAAGCTTTTACTGTACCTGCAGCCCCATAACACATGAAAATATCTCAGATCCTATGTTTCTCCACAGGTCCCTGCACATATCCCATATTGTAGCACTAGAGTGTGAGTACCTGTTTGCTTATTTGTGACTCTATAGAACTAGTTATTTTACAAGGACAGAAACTTGGATATCTTGTTCACTATGGTTTCTTTAGAATTGTAGACTAGTGTCTGACACACATACGTGATCTGTACATATTTGCTGAATGAATGAATGGAACTGGTAGAGATAGCAGTTAAAGTGAGGCAGGCTTCAACTTATTTTTATAAAAAATTACAACCATGGAGTTGAGCACTCTTCAGAGAAGCATAGTTTGCCTTATCAGAGGAGCTGCACCAGAAGTTCGAATGATCCCTTATCTGGTATATTGTAGGGGCATTTAAGTCAGTTAGGAAAAAGGACCAGGTGACCTCTGAAATCCTGTCCATCTCAGATCTTCTGAGATTTGATAACTCAAAGAACTGCTCTTTTTCCCTCTGCCCAGGCCATTTCTTATGTCAGGAGAAACCCAGCAGGAGTCCAGGTGCAACACAGATGATGTTCAGGATTTCTCAATCTTACAGGTGCTGCTCTTTATAGAATTTAATTTAGTAATGCATTGCACACATGGCCTTTTTATTAATCACTTCTTCTGTTGTTAAAGCCTGGAACAGAGACCTAGAGGCAATAGAGGAGTGAGGACAATTTGATGACTTAAATATCAATGTCACTGTCCAGAACCAGATGAAGAAAATTGATGTAAGTAGCATGAGAAAAGCTGGGCTTGGGAAAATGAAGAGGGATGAGAAACAGAATTGTGGGCAGATGATGGACTAGATAGGAATTTCAGTGGTTCCCTCTTGGTGGAAACTGTGCAGTTCAAAACCTATAATTCCAAATAATTTTCTCCACCAACTTCCTTCAAACTCTTTACCCTTGTTCTTTCTAATGGCGGCAAAACTCCACTCCCTTGTTGGGACAGTGCTCTACATATGATGAATTCAAAGTACTTTCACATCTAAAGATTATTATCCTCTCAATTCCCTTGATGTAGATGGAGAGTACCCCTTTTATAGAAAGAGAAACTGAGGCACTGAGAAGTTTTACAATTTGACTGAAAGATGGTACCCTTCTGGTAAGCTATTCAGGCATATTCATCTATAGTCAAAGGGCAAAGGCAAAGATAAGAACCTATGTAGAAGCTGATATGTGGTTGAGCGGTAGGATGGGGTGCTAGTTGATGTGGTAGAAGAATCTTAGAAGAATCTCCTTACTCTTTTAATTTCCTGCCTTATGCCCAGAGCCCATTTGGTTTTGTTTTTCAGAAGTATTTTTAATTTTGTTTTCCTTCTGCACAATGACTTGCCATTGTTCCCCATGAGCAAAGCCTCACAGGAGACATTCTGTGTGTGACCCTTTTATGCTGGAAACCATAAGTGTTCAATGAGTGTTTTCCTTTTTTTGTTCACTCATTCTCTGAGATTTTTTGCTTCATGCAATGCATGCAAAGGCCTTTTCATCTGAGGAGCCACTCCCACCAATGGCACCCTCTTAATACTCATGGATTCTTCCTTTAGTCACTTTTTTTCTTTCTGCCTCCCATTGGACCACAAAAATTGAGGAACATAGTAAAAGGCAGAATGTGCACAGACATAAGCTCATGAAAGGGAGTACATGAAATGTACTTACCATCCAGTAAGAATAGGCAGCCTGAACACAGAGTATGGGGGAGCAAAATGCCGTTCAGGCAATGCAAGAAAGAGAGAGTGTGCAAGAATGTCCTTGGCAGCTAAGGTTTCTGGGAATAGAGGCATAGAATGCTGGTGAAATGATTGTGTGTGCCCCTCATGGATTTCCCACTTCATCCCTGCCCACCGTGCCAAGTTGGCCATCCTCTGCTAGCTGCTTCAGTATTTTATCTTTTGGCAGAAGTCCTCACTCACTGAGGTGGAGAGGACTTGATTAATTAGCAGAGATCGCTCACACAGGCAGAGGGCTCGATGGGGAAGGCTGGAGCTTCTTAAGGATGAAGACATACAGTGCTGGCACTGCCTCCCCATTCTTGGCCTCTGCCACACCCTCACCTGCCCACATAGCCCACAGCCAGGTGTCTGCCTGCACACACACTCACGTGCCCTCTTTCCCCATTTGCCAATGCAAATATCAATTTCTTTTCTTCTTTCTTGGGGTAATTTTAAAAGCCCTAGAAATAAGAACTTTGAAGGAAATGGCACTGCCTCTGTTAGAAAACAATATAATGATGGAGACAGCAGTTGGATTAAGTGGGCAGAGCATGGGATCTTTCCAGCCCTGGGGCCTTTGACGTAAACTAGACATTTCCTGTAAACTGTCAAGTGTGAGCCAAGGGAAAGAGATTAAAGGCAGGTGAGAAGGGAAAGGCCAGCCTCTCTGATCCCTTCTGACTTCCAATCGGCACAGAAGCACTGTCAGCTCTTCGGCTCCTCCATTCCCCTTCTTTATAGCTTTGCCCTGTGGACAGGTCTGGGGAATTCAGGGCTTCTGTCTTTTTAGGACAAATACATCCATCTGGGGTGCTTAGCAGGGGGCTCCCCACATTGCTCAGCTCATTAAGAAAGTCTTGACTTGGAGTGGCAAAGGTAACGAAGCATCATGGGGTGCCTGCCACCTCTAATAAACTGAAATGAACTGAAGGGGGAATTAACCTGTTAGGATTAGTTCGCTCTGCAGCAAGATGCTTGGAATCGCCTCTTATACCCCGTGCAGGGAATCTTAAACACATTCCTCTCTCAAGAGCAGTGCTGGCTGAGGAGGAGGGCACCCGGTGAGGCTGAGCTAGAAAACACTAGCAAGGCTGCAGAGCAAGGCCTGGACTGAGAGCCTGCAGCTCAACTTTCTGCTGGGAGGAGGCCAGTTTTCTTTCCAGGACACACCTCAGAATGCTGGGCTGAATGGTAACCATGCAGACCAGGAGCTCCTCCCTCACCCCAACTTATTTCAACTAGCCCTCATCACTGATGGTCTTGGCTGAGCCTGAGTTGATGGGGAGAAGGCATCTAAGCTTTTCTGGGCCATTGTGCATTTGGTGATACAAGGGTGCCTTGGGCTCCAGACAGATGCCCAAGTTGAACTTACAGACATTTGGCTTGCCAATTCTGATCCTAATTCAAGTTTCTCCTTGACCACAAGAGAAGGTGAAAAGAACAGACTCCTACGGAATTAAGGCCATTACCTTTCAAAATTTAGTTGTCTGCCTATTTCAATGCCAGGCACTGTTCTAGGTGCTGTGCATAGAGACATGAATAAGACATGCCCTCTGCCCTAGAGTTGCTCACAGACTGCAAGAGAGAGACGAGCAGGCAACTAGCTATAACACCAGTCACATACCCAAAGGTGAACAGAAATTGATGAATTCTGCTTGGCAAGGGGATGGAGAAGAGCTCAGGGAGGCCCTTACAACAGAAATAGTCATCTTGTCTTCTTTATTTTGCACAGGCTGCTGCATTGAATCAGTCAAAGGATCCTAGAATATTGGGATTGAAGAGAATCTCAGACACCCAGTGGCTCCCAAATGTTGTGATTCATCCTGGGTCCATGTTAAAAATGCAGATTAGCAGGCTCATCTCTGAGACTGACTGAATGAGAATTCCCTGCAGTGCCTGGGAACCTGCATTTGCACACTCACCCTAAGACATCCTGGTAATTAGCTAAATTAGAGATATTCTGAAGTAGACCAGTCTCTCCCTTTACAGAAGAGGCAACTTAGATTCCAGGATGGGGGTCAGCAATGACTGGTTTAAGACAATTAACTGGTATAGGAGTAGTACCAGGCTCTGAGCTCAGATTCACTTGTTTCCAAATTCAGGGCTCCCTTCACCAAAGAGGCTGCATATAGTGTTTCACATGGTGGTGGTGGGGAGTGGCACTAAGAAACAAATTATGGGGACCCTACCCATTTAACATTCTGTTTCAGGGCAAAGTCTTCTCTGGGACTCATGAAGCCTATTTAGAACATAGGGGAGAGTTGGAGTGTTCAGCAAATTTTCATCATTCTGCTAGTTCTGGCCAGCTACCTACCTGCTTGCCTCATTCCTGGAAGGTCATGTTTTCCTACTTTGAGGCTAGCAAAATGCCAAGCAAACTGGTGGGTTTTTCATACTCTAAATACAGCTGGCAGTATTTAAGAGGGAACAAAGCCTTACCACGGAAAGTTGCCAGACTCTTATTTCCAGAGACAATGATGTAAGAAAGCCATGGAGCAGGAAAAGTATAACTTTAGAGCATAAAAGCTTTTCTGAAAGAGCACCTTTTAAATCCTGGGGAGATGCCCTTTAAATTGTCTTTCACTTGTTGAGCAAGGAGCTCCCTAGCATGTGGCATTCATTTACCAGCCATCTTGTATTCAGTATGAGAAAAAAAAGTTTCCACAAAATATGCATCCTATTACATCCAAACTGAGAAGACTTCACTAGTTTCCCAGGCAAGCCATTCTAAATCTCAGCCTGGCTTTAAAGCCTTCTGCAGGCTGGCCCTGTCTCACCCAGCTGCCTCATATCGCCTGCTGTGTTTCCTGTGTGCAGAGCCCTTCCATACCCAGCCCTTCTTCTGATCCCACCAGGGCTCTCTGAGATAAGGAAGGAAGTATTGCAAGTAATATTTTTTATTTAGCAAATGAGACAAAAGGCTCAGAGATGTTAAGTGACTTCTGCTAATATTCCTTGTGTAAGTGGTGAATTTGAGACTCACATCTGGGTTCTAAATTCTCCCCTCCTAAATCTGATCAAGCCAGTTGTATCAGCCCAGAGTTCATTCCAACTCTGAGGCTTTGCAAGCGTTTCCCCCTCTCTGAACCACTTTTCCTTTTCTTCAACTTTCTAGATCCTTGAAAACGTGACTTAAAACTCTAAGAAGTCTTTCCTAATTACTCTAGCCCTCGATCCTCTCTGAACCTGAATGGCACTATTTAGTGCTTAATTATGTTCCATCATATTATTTTCTAATTGTCTTTAAATGTGTGTCATTTTTCTCAGCATATCTAGTTTGTATGTTTCACAATAGGGTCACTTCATGATTCTTTCTTTGTACTCAGCCCAGTGCTAAGCACAGTTTAAAACTTTTCGCTGAAAAGCTGCATGGAGAAAGCCAGTGGCATTTATCTTCCTAAGGAATTAACAGCAATGACCCCATTTAGTATATTTCAATGTGTTTGGTTTCTCCTCATCTTATTAGAGACAGAAGCTTTCTGGCTCAGAAAAAGCATTCAGCTGTTCAGAGCAGCTGGAAGCCAAGTAAGGGTTATTTTGGGATGAATTATTTCTTGCTTCTTTAGCCCGTTCAAATAACGTTGTCTGGGATAGTGCTGCTTGATGAAGAGGACTCCCTCATTTCCACAAAACTGAGATAGAGAAATTATTATAGAGAAAGACTAAAGATGGGCTACGAAGAGCAAGAAGCAAGCTCACTCAGCTTTGGCAGCCAGATGTTTTAGGTATTCTTGCTTGGTCCTGATTGCTACTTCTGTATAACATCTGTTCCTAATATAGGAAAGGGCAGAAGCTTCTTTAAACAGGGTGGTGAGGAAAGGAGCCCAGAGGAGATTAAACTGAGATGTGAAAGAGGAAAAGCCAGCCAGGCATAGAGCTGGGAAAAGGCATTTTGGGGACAAGACATGCTGGCCTATGTGACAGCTGCTCAAGAAACATGGGTGGGAAAGAATAAAAGCCAAAGAGATAAGAGTCAAGTGAGCAGTAGAGAGTGCAGGAGGTGCCCAAGAGAAGCAGCTAAACATAGTGAAGAGAGATGTTTTCCCCAGAGTGGTGGTGGCAGGGGTTACAGAGTGAGAGTACAGAAGGATGAATTCTGGAGCTGGAGTTGGGTGGGGCATGTGTTTAGGTTGAGTAGCCAGGCCTGTGGTGAAATGAATCTGAGGGACATGGAAAATGAAGGAATACAGGATGAATTCCTGGTTTCTAGCTTTGATTGAAGAATACTGGGCAATAAATCAATCAAGTGTGTGTGTGTGCGTGCACAAACATGCACATGTGTGAGTGTATTGGTATCTGGGATTGGTATAAATCAAGAGCTCTAATCTAAGTGTATTGATGTCAAACAGATAATACTGGTCATCAGCCACAACTTATTGTACACCAATGATGTGTCATGCACGATCGTAGACACTGGTGATACAGCAGGAAATAAAACAGACAAAACTTTTCTCCCTCATGGAGCAGAATCTAGAAGACAACAAGAAAAATAAATAAAATCTATAGTATGCTACAAAAGGAGCAGTGCCTAGGAGAAGATTAGGTAGGGAAGGGAAAAAGAGTTGAAATTTTAGATAGGGTGTCCAGAGAAGTTCTAATGGTCAAATTTAGGCAAAGGCTTAATGGAGCTGAGCAGATTTTGGAGAACAGCTGATAAGGGAAAACAGTAAGTGCATGGGTCTGAAGGCAGGAGAATGCTTGTGGTGACCCAGGGGCAGTGAGGTGATCAATGTGACTAAAGCAAAATAAACAAGGCTGAGAACAGGGAAAGTCATAAAGAGTAAGGGAGATTGTTTGGGCCTGGCAAGTCAGAGCAAGACATTATGATGTCATTTGGATTGGAACTCAGTTGAGAGTGTCAGCAGAGAACTAAAATGATCTGGCCTATTCAACATTCTTGTAATAACCATGCAGAGGACAGACCATAGAGTGACAAAGGCAGAGTGGGAAGTAGTACGAGAGGTTTTGCCATAATTCCATATGGGTGGATCATGGGGACTTGAACCAGAGTGATGGGAGTAGAGTTGAGAAGAGGTCTAATTCTCTGTGTATGTTCAAAGAAGGATGACCACATTTGCTAATGGATTGGCTATGGGACAGACAAAAGGGGAAATATTAAAGGTTACTCTAATGTTTTTAATCTTGCAAATGAAACAATGAAGTTGCATGCCTTGATATTGAGAAGAAAGCAGAAAGAAAGCATTTGTTGTATCAAAAGCACAATTATAAGTATATTGGATACTAGATTTCCATTAGACATCCTTATGGGAATGCTTTCCAGGCAGTATGATATATCAGTTAAGTTTGGAGCTAAGGCCTGGGCTAGAGATGTAAATCTGGGAGACATTAGCACAGTGATGGTACTGACAAATGGAGACTGGATGACCAAATTTCAGCAGCGTGAGTAGACAGAGGTCTAAAACCTGAGCCCTGAAACACTCTAGAGTTTAGAGGTGAGTGAGATGGAACCAAGAGAGGAAACTGAGAAGAGATGTCAAATGTTTTGGAAGCCAGGTCGGTGGGTGATCTAGGGAGCCGTGCTCAGAAAATGTTTAAGGAGAAAAGTGATCAACAATGTAAAATACAGATGATAAGAAAATGAGGACTGAAAATTGACATTGGCTTTAGCAACATAGATGACACTGGTGGCCTTAATAAGAGCAGTGTTGGTGAAAGGTGGAGTGGAAACTGAAGTAGAATAATTTCAAGGCAGAATGGGAGGAGATGCCTTTGTGACAACAAACATAAACAAGTTTTTCAAGAAAATTTGCTCTAGGGAAAGAGAGAATTGGGGATAGCTAAAGGAGAAAGCATGTTTGAGAGATTTTTTTGAATAGGAAAAATAACAGTATATTTGTATGTTGATGGAAAAGATCTAGTAGAGTGAGAAAAATTGTTTCTGCAAAAAAAGAAGAGAAAATTGCTAGAAGGTTGTACTTGAATAGTTGGAGAGGGATAGATTCAAATAAAAAAGTGGAAAGCTGGCCTTAGGTAGGAGCACAATCCCTCACAGTGACAGAAAAGAAAGTTATATGTAGAAATGCTAGAAGATAGATAGATTTGTGGTGGGACTTTGTGAATATTCTTTTTATATTACATCAATTTTCTCAATGAAATAGAAACAAAGTCATTGGCTGAGAGTGAGGATTGAGGAGGAGCTATCCAACCTTAAAGATGAGATTGCGTGACATAGCCATCTAGCAGAATGAGAGAGGTGTGAGTGCACCATGATTATGAATTCTGGACAGCATCACAGGCCCTCTTGAGTTTATTGATTACAAATTAAAGTAAGGCAACATGATTGTGTGTTTTTCTTAAACTTGTTCAGTTGTGCAAGTGCAGTTCAATCTGGCTGGACAAAATATGATTGTGCCTTTAGCTGAACACAAGAAAATAAATTGTAGTAGAGAGAATAAGGGCAAGAGCATTGAAGGTGAAAGTGAGAAACATAGCTTAATAATTGACATAGAATCTAATCTGGGGTCATGGAAAAGGAGGGGACAGGGATGGTTGTAGAGTCAATGTACTAAAAATTCTAGGAGAGGGATAGAATGATTGCTGGAGTTGAGCTTCTTGAATAAATGGGTTTAAAATATAAAAGATGGTCAGAATATGAGATGTTTAAAATTATGCTTATGAGGGGACTGTAGTGCTTGGTAATGACAAGATTGAAGAAATGAGCATCAAGTTAATTGGGTAAGTTTGGAAAGAGAAAAAGCTTTATGAAGGAGTGGAGATCAGGGTAGTGGCAGCATAATTATTTGTATATTAAATCACCAAAATGAGCAAGAAGATAGTGTGGCAGAGAAAATGATTCTTTAAGGCAAAAAGGGCACTAGGTAATGGCCACAAGGATGGGGGGATGGACGGTTTAGTCAGATGAAATGAGATTCTAAGCAAGGTACTTTTAGAGGGGATAATGGGGAAGAGAAAGAAACAGTCCTATTGAGCAGGGCAGATGCATCCCAGTAAGGCCCAGACTGAAGGAGCCCTTTGAGCAGACTGAAAAGCCATGTCTCCAGAGAAGAGCTGGGTTTTAGTTACAGGCACAAGGTGGAGGAGTGGTTACAGAAGAAGGTGAAGACATGAGTGGTCTTGCTAATAATTGGCCTTGAGTTCTAGAGGGCAAGTGATAGTGTTAGGAGAAGAGGAGAGAGGGTTTATAATGTTGGAAAATGCAATGTACAGAGCATATGAATGTCAGAGTTGGAGGGATGAAGTCCACTTGTCACTGGATATGAACAGAAAAAAAAGATAGATAAAAATACGTAAGATTTGTGTAGATATATAGATTTTCTAATGATGGCTCTGGATAATAGGAGTCATATGGGTGGAGGTATCCTTTGTTAAGACTATTCTGGCAGCCACCTGCATGTTGTATTGAGGATAGGGCTAGGTTGTAATCTAACCATGGGGTAAGAAGGCTTAGATGAGACCAGTGGGAATGGATAGGGATTCTACTCAGAGATGTGGTAAAGGAAAGATGAAATGGCTTAGTGTGTGTGAAAGCAGCAACATTTTAAATTTATTTTTGCATTTCTGTATTTCAACCTTACATTCAAGAATATTGGAGATGAAGGAGGACATTTTGTCTGTTATTATGCCCTCTTTCTTTCTTGCTCCTGCTCTCTGTCTTTAAAAAACAATAAACTTCACATTTCAAGTGTGAAAAAAATACCTAAGATTTAGTGAATATATTCTATATACCAAGCATTTTTCTAATTTTCTAACATACATTAACTCATTTAATCCTAACAATTTATGAAGTAGGCAATATTATTATCCTCATTTTATTAGTGAAGAAACTGAAGCAGAGAACTTAAAAACCTCACCAAGGTCACAGCTTGTTGAGCAGGATTTGAACCCAGGCAGAGAAATTCTAGAATCCATGCTATCCACTATTACTACTGCTTTTAGGCTAGTGTTTGTACTGCCCCTTACCAGTTACATGATCGTGAGAAAACTGATTAACCTTTATGAGTTTCACTTTTTACATCTGCAAAATATGGGTGATAATACCAGAATTAGTGAATCTGTACCTGGCACCTGTAGTGAGGGACTCAGAAAATTAGTAAGAAAGTAAAACATAACACATGGCTATGATAAGAGGCAAGATAAGAGATACTATTTTTATAGAAGTAGAACATGCTATGGAAGCCAAGAAGTACTACCAATCCTGATGATTAAAAGAGGGAAATATTTCTATTTGTGAAATATCTGCTTAGAATTTGGTTGTTGGGAGGAGGGCAACAGCACTGATACTGAGGCCAGGGCCTGGCCAGAGAGCTCAGATCTTTTCTGTATAAGAGGAGCCACTGAAGGCATAACCCTGCTTAGAACTCCAATCCCCTAAAGTCTATGCCTGCTACCTTTCTTTTGTCTTTTTTTCTTTGCTTTCTTTTTAGCAGTCTTCTAAAGAGTAGATATGGAGAGAGCAGGCTGTAATGATATGCCCTGGAAACTGAGATAACACAAATGAAGGTGCTTAGCAAACTGTAACTGGAGGTGTTTTTGCTAAGAAATGCAGTGTAGTAGAGTGACATTGACTTTGGAAGAAACATGAATTCTCAGATGTGGACCAGATATCTCTGCAAGAGACAGTCTAAGCCTAGAGACTGATAAATGTAGAAAGGCAACAGTTTCTTTTAGAGAAAGAAGACAGACTCTTCCAAGGTGGTTGGTCTAGTATCAAGCACCGAATTTCCAGTGGGCTCAGATGTACCACATTATCTGCTTGCATTGACAGTCAAAGAAGATGTGAAGTCCATCTGTTAGAGCAGAACAAATTACCTTTGTCACATGACTACTCATCTCCTTTTATAGGGGGCAAGGATCAGGGATACATGCATTGTACAACAGTGACTTTACATGTTGACACTGCCATTTGCACCAGTAATGTTAAGGTGAACATCACCCCAAAATGGCAGAGTCAAAATGCCCTCTATCATATAGTATGAAGAGTTGGCCTCAGAGATCTCTAAGGTTTCTTGATGTTCCAACTCACTGAGATCTGCTTTCTAACCCAGGGTACATATATTTCTTTGAGGAAAGTCTGAAGACTTTGATTAATAGCCTGGTGGCAGGGCAGTTGGGGCATGGAAAGTACCCAGACCAGAAAAGACATAAAAATGCTTAGCTTACTGACTGCAAATGCCTCTTTTCCATGCCCAACTCCAAGAGAGTTTTCTGAGCCAATATCCCCTCGGAAAGAGAAGATGGTAACACTTCATTGTTCTGTGTTTACTGCACAAGAGGAAGATAAGACAATGATTTCAGCAGGAGGAATTAAGGTAGACCCATTCCATATGTATCTCCTCTACAGCTTGTAAGGGTGGCTAAGAGACATCCAAGTTCAGCAGGCTAAGCTCTTCTCCACTCATGTCAAAAGTATAAAAGTGGCTGCTAGGGCAACAGACAGGTGGCAGGAAGGAAGGCAAGGACAAGAGGGTTCAGGCTGATTTTGCCTTGACATAACTCTCCCCCAGAGCTGAAAGTGAGGAGTTTTCCAGAGGTCTTGGTTTCCCAAAAGGCAGGCGCTTTTGCTAAGTTGGGGTGTTTAAATATTCCTGTCTCTTTTCTCTTCCTTGGAGCTTTTCTCTCTCTCTGTATACAACATGCATACTAATTGGAACCTCTCCCTGTGAAGAAGCCTCCTTTCTGACAGATTCTTTAAGAATAGACATAGGTTTTGAAAAACGAAGATGGCATTGCCTATAATTATAAAGTAATTGGTGTAATTGAGAGCTCAGGGTCTTATGCAAATCACCCTTCTGTTTTTAACTTTACTTCAAGACTATTTTTATTTTTAAATGAAAGAAAAAAAAGAAAACCAACATGTGCATTTGGGTATAGTACTTGTGCATTTTGACCTGAGCCCCTATGTATGCTAAATACACCAAATAAGTAGCTATGGTGGAGGAATTGACCTTGGATTAAAGATCAAACCACTTTGGTCCTTGCATGTCTTGGAAAAAGTCTCCAGACTTCTCTCAACTTTCATTTCCTTTACCTGCAGGACAGAGATAATAAGAGTAACCTCTTATTGTGAAAATTAAATAATATAGATGCATGAGCATCGGAAACTATAAAGTGCTGTTCACAGATATTAAATAGTTTTGCCCTCTCCCCCCTTGTTATCTCTTTCCTTTTGGAGTTGGAGTGTGGTACAGTTGAAAGTGCTCTCTGAAGTAGAGGATGAAGTTCATGTCTCAGCTCTTATATTTATAAACTGAATAAATAACCCTATTTTCCTTTTGTGTACAAGGAAATTTGGTAAGGGTCAGATGGTCAAATGATATGATCAATGGGAAAGCACTTTAAAAAGTATTGGATGCTATTGAACTAGCCATTTAACAGTAATCCAAACAGCTCTGCATTTTTTTCTTCTCCAAGGTGTTTGTGAGCAGCTGTGGTAGCTGCTGTGATTTCACTTGATGCAGCTGAGGATAAACTCTTTCCATATGAGACACTCTAGCACACAGGCTAAGAGTGAAAATGAATAATTTTATGTGCCTGGGGTAACAAATAACCATAAACTGTGTGGTTTAAAATAACAGAAATTTATTCTCTCACTATTTTGGAATCCAAAAGTCCAAAATCATGCATGTTCAGGACCATGTTCGTGGGAATATTAGTGGAGAATCAGTTCCTAGCCTTTTTCTACATTCTTGGCTTCATTATTCCAATTTCTGCCTTCATCTTTACATGGCTGCCTCCTCCTTGTGTCCCTATTCTTACATCTGTGTAAAACCCCTGTTTGTCTCTTATAAGGACACTGATAATGGCTTTTAGAGCTCACACAGATAATCCGGGGTATTTTTCTCATCTCAAAATCCTTAATTACATTTTTAAAGATCTTTTTTCCAAATAACAAATAGGTTCCTTGAATTAAGACTTCATCTGTTCGGGAGGCCATTATTCAGCTGACCGTGGGAGTGAAGGCTCCCCGCAACCAGCTAGGCTGCTTAGGCTGGAATTGTATCACAGTACTATGTAAATGTGTGACCTTGCACAAGTTTCTTTATCTCTCTAAATTTCAGCTTTCTCATTTGTAAAATGGGTAAAATAATAGCATCTACCTCATAGGGTAGTTGTGAGGGTTAAATAAATTATTATAAGTAAAGCACTTAGTAAAGTTCTTGTTTCATAGTGAGCTCTCTCAAAATGTTCACTCTTATTACCTCTAAATTTCTTTAATATCTGGTGACAGATTTTTCATCATAGTTTCATCCAAACTCTGCTAGAACTTGATTATATTTGGCCTGAACAAACCTTTTAGTGTAAATTACTTTTTATTTGCTCAATAATTACTTTTTCATGCTTAAGAAAATATTTCCTATAAAAACATTTAACAATTTTAATGATTTGGTTTTTTTTTGTGTGCTTTTACCATCATTTCATGATGTTATAGAATTTTATTAAGTACCTTCTTAACATATACTTTTTCATGGTGAGGAAACATTGTCGTTGTATACTGATCCTGTACTAAAGAAGAAAACTATTGACTCATCATATATTACACCATATTGTACCCTAGTGAGTTCCAACATTTCCCTATAAACAACCTGTTATACTGACCGCTTTCTTCTGACACCAATTACTACAGAACTATGGGTTTTGAAATAATTTTACTGATAATGCAAATATAATTAATCTCTGATTTAATGTTCACCAGTAAAGAAACATATACTTGCCAATCAATTTGTCATCAAGCTGATTTGAATGGCTTTTGTCAAAAGGCAAAAATATTTACTATTTTGGGCATTCTGTTAAGTTCTAAAATTGCACATAGATCCTCAACATGATAAAAACACTTATAAAAAACCCATATTACCATCATATTAATGGCAAAAGACTGAAACATTTTCCTTTATAATCAAGAATAAGACAAAGATAATTGTTTCATCACTTCTATTAGCCAGAATAATTAGACAAAAAAAAAAGAAATAAAAGGAGGAGATTGTAGGGCTGATGATCTATAGGAGGAGATTGTAGGGCTGATGATCTGTAGGGCTGATGCTTGTAGGGTGTTGATCTGTAAGAAGATAAAGTCAAGGTGGTATGTTCTGATATGTTCTGATATGGGGAAATGCTGGTGAAGATTCTGCAGAACCAAGGGCTCTTGAATGTGGTTGCATTTTGCCTGAGCACTCACAAAAACAATCAAGAGGTGATTCATCTGTCTCTTACATGTACTGGCTGTGGTATTAGAAGATAAATTTCTTCAAGGAACTTATAGGCTTGTTGGAGAGATCAGACATAAATATCTAAATAAAGGAAATGATAGTTTAAGACAATAGCTGAACGATCACAGGTAGTTGATGATTACCTGCCAAAGCAATAGAAGAGACACTAGTTACTCAAGGAGCTCACAGCAGCGCTTGGCCACTTGAAATTGGTGACTATTAGGAGACAGAATTGCCCCTGGTTGATGTTTGTGGTATGGAAAGGCCAAGACCTAGGCTGCTATCCCAGCATTATTAGTCCTTGTTGACCTAGGACCAGTTCCTTAACCTCTTTAGGCCTCTGTTTTTTCACCTGTAAAATGAAGTAATGCTATCCCCTCATGACTATGAACCCACAGTTATTGTGAGAGCAAAGTAAGGTCATGTGTATAGAGCACTTAGCACAATCTCAGGCACATACAGTACACATTCACTGATAGTACCAAGAAAAAGGTGTGGGAGTTGGGTCTGGAAGATGAAAAAAAAAAGCAGAAGAGGGAAAAGAAGATACAGGAATAAACAATGGTGAGATTGGTGGCTGGAGTGAAAGTTTTCTTTATCCTACAGTTTTTCTTTCCTGCAAAGAGAATGTTAGTCTTTTGATGTGCTGGTCATAGGGCTTAGGGAGAAAATGTGAGTTTGAACAATCTTCGAGAGATTGGCTCAAGCAGGAGGAAAGCCTGGCTGTGGGCATACTCTTGCTGCTTTCTCTGCCCCCATTTGGCCAATGCTTCTGGGCCACCCAGAACTATATCCTAGACATTTAGCCTTCATGCCAATGTGCAGATTGGCCATAGGGGTCAGCATCCCACACTGGTGTGTAGTGCCCCATACTTGCAAAGAACTTTTCAATCACTTATTAGTTCATCAGAAATTTAATGAAAAGTGATTAAAATAATTTCTGCCTCATAGAACGAGATGAGATTTTTGCAGGATATTTATGATATTCAAACGGTGCAATACAAGCAATAATAATATCACCTTGCAATAATGAACTTTGCATATTCAATAGATCAGAGGTCACTCTGGAAAATGGGAATTGACTAAAATTTAATTTTAAAAGAAAAAAATAAACTAATATATCCCATGTGCCTTATATGATGAATTTTACATATATTTATTTCCCTGAAATTGTGGATTCTCTAAAATAATTTTACTTTTCTAACTCAGGTATATGTAGGTCATTAATCTGTGTAGTAAATGTCATAGCTGAATTACTAGTCTTATTTCAGTTTTCTCAATGAAAATAGATTTATCTGCTTAGCAAGACAAAAAAACTTGATTACTATATTTCAGATTTTTCTCTCTTTTTTTTTATGTCTCTTTCAAGATGAAATTCTATGATAGTATAATTCTGGTCTAAGGGAGACGTCAAAGGACAATCCTCACCCTCCTGGCTTGGATCAGACATAAATAATCATGGTGCCATTGCATGGGGTTGATTGTGGTACATCTCCAGTCCTGCCCTTTGCCCTTTTCTGCTTCTTTCTCCCTGTTTCTTTTTCTCTATTTCTCTAGTCTCCTTTTTAAACTCCCATTCACTCTCTTTCTTCCAACTGTATATCTTCAGCCTTTGAGAGATACTGGTGGTCATACTGTTCCATCCTGGCTGTAGCAGCACCCAGTGCTATGGATGTGCTCACCTTAGGCTTGGTATCAGTATATGTTTTCTTTCTTCTACCTCCTTCATTCCCAAATTCTCTGCTACAGACTGTGTTGTATGATCTATAGTCAAAGAAGCTTTCTAATGCCTCATTTATTTATTATTGAACAGGTATTTATCGAGTATATGCTATATGCTAGATCACAACTACTATTTACAGGGAGGCATCATTGAACAAAACAAAACTTCTGTCCTCATAGAGCTTTCTTTCTAGTGAGAAAATAACAAATAATAAGCAACAATACATACATTAATAGTACATACATGATGATGATGATGGCTTTAAAAAAATAAAGTACTAAGAATAATAAGGTGGTTGGAAAAGTCCTTTTGGTAAGGTTGGCATTTGGATGGAGATCTGAATGAAATGGAAACAGGCACACAAATCTCCAGGGGACACACATTGTAGGCGGAGGGAACAAAAACTACAAAAGCCTGAGGCAAGAGGCTCCATGGTATGTTTGAAGAGCAGAAAATTGTCCCAAGGATTAGAGTGAATGGGGAGGAGAATGCTAAATGATGTGTTAGTTCCTGGGCTGGCTAATGATTTTTTTTTTGGCAAAAGTATTTAATCTTTTTATTTTTTTGATAGTCTTTTGAACTGATATGTTTCTATCAGCATTTCAACATTTTTCCTGGGTCTAGCAAGAAGAAAGACTATAGAGTGGACATCTGCTGCTTTTGCCACTTAACATCTATTTTCTATTCTTTGACAACTGTATTCTGCTTTCCCTCTTTGGAAGTACCTCATTCACAGAATAGCCCATGTGTTCAGGTGGAGTTTCAATCCCCACTGACAAATAGAGTGTTTGACCTAAGTCTCCACTAATTAGCACATTGCTTTCCCTTTGCCATTAAGTCACATGGACTGATGTCAACCAATGAAACACAATGAAACCTTCACAGGGAATACTAGAAAAGACATTCATTTTTTTCACTAATTAAATGCTCTGCATGTTTAAGATATGCAATGATGGCAGCCATCTTAAATTCATACAGGCGGCATGTTTGAGAGTGGGAGGTTCATGACACATTGTAAGTTCTCAGTAAATATAGAGAACACAGCTGAGATAGAGAGAAATAGAGTCCTGGTGACATTATTTGAAGACTTGCATTAAGCCATACTTGAAACAAATAATATACCTTGCATTTCCTGTGAAATGTTTAATAAATTTTATTATTGCTAAGGCTAGCTTGAATGAGGTTTAACAGAAAAGAAGTTTTCTGGCACTTGCACAAAAATGAGCTCTACCTAAATGATACGGGTGATATGTGATGATATAGTGAGGTGAATAAGACCACAGACTTTGAATTCAAAACTAGCTCTTGAATTGGGCAAGGTTCTTTACCTATCTAGGCATAAAAGTCCTCATCTATAAAATATGAATAATAATAGCATCTACCTTGGGATTGTGAAAATTAATTTAATATATATAACTTTGAGAGCACATAGCAAATGCTATATAAGTGTCTGCTGTTAGTATTTTTTCCCCACTTTATAAAATAAGGTTTCTGAAGCTGAGACTGCTCTCAGTTGCACAGAAATCTGAGCTAGTGCTGAAATTAGACAACAAGATTCTTTAGCAGCAGCTGTCAGCAGTTATTCACCCATCACAGAAAGCATTTCTGAGTGCCTACTATGTTCCAAGTACTCTGCTGATGCTGAAACATGGACAAAAATTACAAATTCTGTGAGAATAAGGGCAATTATTTGAATACGTTGATTTATCCCATTCTATTATAGGGTTCTATGCCTGCTGAGTGATTAATCAGAGCTGTTGACTAACCTTCCTCAACACTACTCAGCCTCCCAGGGAGGAAAGGTATTTTCTGAAGAGGGTTTATTTGGGGAATCAGTGATCCACATAAAGGGAAGCACCATTCCTGGGGCCAGGGCTCTTTCAGTTGGCCTGGCAGCACCTCTGCTCTGCAGGGTGGCTGAACCAGCAGGCTGAGGCTTGGAGCTGCACTTCTGCCCATATTCCCCAGGCATCTGCTTTAGCAACTTGCTCTTGGTCTCATGATAAATTTATTACCAGAAAATAAAGCTGGAGTTTCCTAGTAACATAAAATATTGATGAAAGAAATAAAGACAGAGATAAATTATCAAGTTCTATTTGCAGGCCCTGTTGCATTCAGTTCTGCTCGGTCTGAATACATTTGTTCTGTCTTCCTTCTTGATTTGTTCGGGTGGGGTTTTATTCTCTTAATAGAAAGCATGTTGGAACATGAATGAAGTGCTCCAACACAAACGTCACACCAGAGTGGGAAAAATAGACATGTCTCCTGGTTACTGTCAAAACTATGAAACCCGATCCTGACACTTAACAACCTTCTTGGCAGGTCCTTGGCACCCTCAGGATAGTATGCAAAAACATTGCTCCTCCGCTCGGAAACTGCTAATGTCTTCCATTTGCTGTGGAATAAAATCTAAGCTCCTTAGGATGTCATTCAAGGCCTTTTCTGATCTACCTTTTTTTATCTAATCTTCCTGTGTAACCTTGGACTCCTGCGTATCAGTGTGTCTAGACTATTCCAAAGAGCATCAGAGTCTAAACTGTTGTGCTATGTTTCTTGCCTTAAAATGATCTTCTCCAACAAAGCTGCTTCCTGAAATTTCACCACACACTCTAGGGCCAGCTCAAATGCCACTTCATTCACAAAAAGTCTTCTTCGATGTTCTCATACACAGAATCACTTTATGCAAAGATACAGCAACAAAAAAAATATGCCTAGTGTTGGTGAGAGCATAGAGATTGGTACTCTTCTTCACTGTTAGAGGGAATTTGTCTAGGTTTGAAAATCCTTAGGCAGGTCACAACTTTTCACCCAGCAATTCTACATCTAAGAATTCATTGTAAGAAAACAATGAGGAAGGTGTAAAAAGTAATTTGAATATAAGACTATTTATCATAGCATTCTTTAAAAAGTAAAACATTCAAAAGAATCTAAATTCTCACAAATAAAAAATTTGTTAAATAAATTGTGGTACATCTATATGGTAGAATAATATTAATACACTTAAAAATTATGGTGTACAGAAGTAGTTGATATTTTTTTGAAAAGTTCATGTTTTTTTTAAGGAAAAGAAATAAAATATAAAACTGTGAAGTATGAGTTGAGAGGGAGAGGGAGAGGGATAGGAAGAGGATGAGTGTGTGGGGAGAAAGAGAGAGAGAGTTTGAGCCTAGAGAAAGCATTGGAGGAATATGTGCCTAAATGTTGGGTTGTGAGATCATGAGTAATGTTTAAACTACTTTTTCTTACAATCCAGTCATCAGAATCCTTCTGATGTGAATAAATTAACTTTCATCTTCTTCATTTTAAACCAGGCTTTCCTGGTTTTGCTCCCATGGTAGAAGAGTGTTCCACACACTAATCCTTACATGTTACCTCTGTAAATCTGTCCCCAGGCCTCTGCTCTTCAGTTAAAGTCACTCACTTGCCCTGACCATTCCTCCAAGGACCTTCTTTTAACTATTTTGTTATATTGGTGGCTCTCCTAACCTTTCAATCCCAGGCTTAGTTCATGTTTCTTCATATGTGGCATATGGCTTCAATAATGGTCTGACCAATGCTGTGTTCTACAGTGTTATATAATGTCTAACCACATGAGCTCATCCTTATATTTTTGATGTATATAGGGTGTGGCAGGAAATGTTTTCCAACAGAGTTTTTTAGCCATCTTCTCTGATGCATATACATCTAAGATGCTCTAGGAGGTAGTGTTAGACAGGATTCATCAGAGAAACAGAACTAATTGAAGATATATATAAGTATATGCATATGATTAATTTTAAGGAGTTGGCCTCACAGAATTTGTGGAGGCTGAAAATTCCCAAGATCTATAGTCAGCAAGTTGGAGATCTGAAGAGTTAAAGTTTCAGTTTGCATCCTAAGGTCAGGAAAAACCGGTGTCCCAGCTCAGCAGTCAGGCAGGAGGCATTCTCTCCCCTCTGATTCCACCTCTTTGTTCTCTTAGACTCTCAACTGACTGGATGAGGGAGGCCTACTCACAGGAGAGAGGACCATCTGCTTTACTCAGTCTACCAATTCAAATGTTTATCTTATCTAAAACATCTTCACAGCTAACCCAGAATAATGTGACTAAATGTCTGGTCATTCTATGACAAATAAAATTAACTATTACAGAGGTTTTAAGGCCAATTTTTAATAAATGCTCTTTTGGCTATAGATCATGTGCACTTACCCAAAGCTACCTTTTCCTCCCCAGTGTTTTCTATCTCCCTTGAGAAGGACAGTTGCTTTATAAGAATCAGAACCACAGAATGTCAGAGGTGTTACAATGAGGAAGGTCAGGTCTACAGTCACGCAGAGACTTGTCCAAGGTCACTTGTCTTTTATGCATGAGGAAGAGCCAGGACTGACCCAGGACTTGAATATCATACTGTCCTGGTATTTGCTCTTAAGGCTGAGAAGGAGGCTGAGAAAAAATAACTAGTCTTCATGAATCTTGGAAAAGTAGCTCACCGTTGTTAAACCCTTTAATTTGCCATGTCCCTGCCTTTTCACTCACCATGTTCATTCCTGACTTCAGACTGTGTTCTCTGCTGATTTCCTGGCTCCAATAATACTCTAACATTTTGACATATCTCTTCCTACAGTGTAGCTCTGGTGTTGTGTCAAGTTGTGTGGAACAAAATTAATTAGTTAATGTCTATGAAAGATTTCTGAAAATGAGAAGCATGTGCTTCACGCCACTGCAAGGCCATTTCTTCTTACTCCCTGTGAAGCCTCTGGTCTTTGGGCAGAGATGGGGACTGAGGACCCGTGGCCAGCCCTGGGGGAGGACTGGAACACAGAGAGCCCTCTTCGAGTTTTTCAGTTTGGTCTATTCTGGTTCTTGCTGTTGGGTTGTGTCCTAACTTATTGATCCTTTCATTTTCATGACATACTCTTTCCTTTTGAAGTCTGTGTCTAGCCTACCCCACGATTTCAGTGTTTAGTGACTTTGAAGGTCCACCCCTTGTTCATACTGTGATATTCTATTTCTGCTTGTTAGACCCTTACATCTAAATAGACAGAATGTATTACAGACTGAGAAGACTGAATTTAGGGCCAGGAGCACAATTAAATCTCAGTGCTCTTAATATCTGCTTATATAATAAAATCTGGTTAACCAGAAGTCAAGGGTTTTGGTTCCAGTTACTTGGAAAACAAGCATGTAGAACTTTAGATTATGTGTACTGGGGCTTTTGCAGTTTTCTTTGTTGTTTCTTTTGAACTCTTTGTAGTTATTCTGTTTAGTATTTTTGCAGGTATTACTTTTATCCCAGAGAATTACATCAAGTACATGTTCTTTCGCCGCCTCCTTTCCTAGTGCTCCACCCTCCCTTAAGTCTTTCAATTAGAATTAGATACACTCCTACAGCTTATAAAGCCCAGGCTTATTAAGGGAGCAGAAAGCTATGCATAGGCCCCATAATCTTCCCCTAACATACTTACTTGTCCAGGTAGGAAGGATGATCTTGGGGGTGGCGGGGAGGTCATCAGATGGGACTGTATATAGAAAAGGCAGGATGGAACAGACTAATGCATTTTGGAACTTTGGAACTGGCAGACCTGGAATTAAATCTTAACTTAGGTGCCTGGGGTTACTACTTGTTAGCTGAAGGCCTAGCTTGACACCTAGAACACAGGTATTCAGTAAAGGTCAGTTTCCAGCAGTGGCAAAAAACTCCCCCAAAAAACAAAACAAAAAACAAAACTTCTTAGGGCTCTTGGAGAGCTGGAGGACAACAGCGGTTAGCCCAAGAAAGGGAGTGGCTGAAAGGTGAGAGGATGTCAAGATGAGGGTCAGGAACTTAGGACTCCAGCCTGGTGTTCTCACCACATACATGTCACATGCCTCCCAGCTAGTATTCTAGTCAGCCTAAGACTGTGTCTCTCCAACTCTGCCAAAGATCAAGGCCTATGTCTTCAGATGAACAAGGCCTCCTCTCCATCCCCAGTAAAGGAATGGCTGGGCGGGAGCTGCCTGTGTGATGGTTTCCACAGCTCCTGGCCTTTAGTGCTGCTGGCAGGAGTCCTTAGAACCAGGGAGCCTAATCCCATTTTGAGTTATTTAAAGAATCTTTGCAGGATTGGAACTAGAGAATCTGACTTAAAAGCTCTTAATGCTGTCTTTGAAAGAGAACAACTATTTTCAAAGGAGAGCAGTTCTATTCAAAAGATATATTTGAACCACAGTCTTTAAAGGCCTGGGACAGTAAAAAGTAGATGATGGCTAACCTTCTCTGGCCTGTTCCTGCCCCAAGATGTTCTTATGGAAAAAAATTCCAATCTGAAAGCTAGAGACTCATCCTCTGCTCTGAGAGCAGTAGCCATGCCATCGCCTCCTCTTCTAAAGTTCTGTTTCTGATGCCCCTCCGCACTCCACTAGTTCTAATTCCTGTCCAAACCCAGTTTGGACTCTTAGCCTCAGAGGAATCTTGATCCTGACTCTCCACCACACTGAGGTCAAGGAATTGCTAGATGGAGAGAGAAAGATGGTCAGGTAAGAAATGTACAGAGGAAGAAGCAACACAAACAATATCCTAAGGCTGACATTAAGGAAAACTTGGAAGGGCAAAAACAGCTGAGTTGCAGTGGGGACAGTGGCAGTGTGATGCACTTCTGGCCCTTGCCTACAAGTATTGAGCAAGGATGGAGTGCTAAGCATGGGTGAGAGCTTCATGTGGAGTATCTTAAGTTCTGCAACGATCCTAGGATGCTGTACTACAATGGTCCCAATTTACAGATAAGGGAAGTGCAGCTCGGATATAGTTAAGTAACTCTCCTTTGGTCTTGGTCACATACTGTTAAGTGGGGATATTGATCTTTGGGCCCAGGTGGCCAAGTACCCAAACTCACTTTTTTCACTGTTATAGTCAAAAGACTGGTTAAGAGTTTTCTATAAAGAACCAGGTGATAAGTGTTTGAGGCCATGCAGAGTGTGTCAAAACAACCTGTGTAAGTGCTGTACTCTGCCTGTGTAGTGTGGGGGAAGTGGCTGTAGATGGCATAATTGGGATGGCAAGCTGGATTTGGCTACTGGTGGCCATGCCCTGGTTAAAGGAAAGTATGTGGCCTTGAGAGGCAGAGAAACCTGAATTGTCTTCCTTATCTGATCATTAAGAGATCCAGGCTTCAGGTACCTCTTCTGCAAAATGAGGATAATAACAACTCTCTGGGCACAGTTATAAAAGAATTCAATGAAATAATATATGTGAAAGATTCACCTGATGTCTGGCATGTAATTATCTCTTAATAAATGTAGCTTCTTTTTCTCCCCACAGAAGGGCAGTCCCAATGGAGGGCATCACTAGTAGCAGAGCCTGGGGCAAGGAGACTAACTAGCACTTAGGCAGCAATCTACGTTGTGCAAAGGATGCTCACAGTACTGTCATTTGGGGTTCATGACAGCCTTCTGAAATAGACCTGCCAGTGCATAAGGTTGTTGCTATTTCCCAGATGAGAGGATGGAGATAATGTATCAGGTAAGAGATCCTCCCGAATTCACCCACACAAACTCAAGTGCCAGGTCCGCAGCTTTCTCTGTGGCTCTGTGCAAGTCTCTCAGTCTCTGTGTCTCAGTTTCTTTTATATAAAATGGGGATAATAAAACCATTCCCTTCCTAACATGGGAATTACACTGATTTAATATTAACAAATATTATTTATTACCCTTATAAAAAGGCTGATTTACTGCTCTTTTTAGAACCCTTTACTTGCTAAAGCAGCTGGGCCAGCTTTGTTCCTCCATGGCCTGCTGTGTTTGCCTCTTCTCTGCCCCACCTTATCCCCTACAGTTCAGCTGCTCAAGTATGCTGCTCCTGGCCCTAAACACAAAGCCATGAACATGGAAAGTGATCGTAATGCTTTAACCACAAATGGGCTGATCCTTCCTGACTAGCAGAGATAGGGCACAGGGTCACCACTCCAGCAACCCCACTGTGTGATATGACACTTTGTACCTTTTTTATTAAAAATTGATTAATAAAATCTAATAAGTTTCAGGAGTACATATAATTCAACCGTATGTTGTATATATATTGCATTGTATAGTCACCACCTATTTCTTCTGCTACCAAATATTTGACCCCTTTTATCCCTGTCTACCTCCCACTTCCCCTTCTTCCCTTTGGTAACCACCAATCCACAGTCTGTGTTCATGAGTCTCTGTTTATTTGTCATGTTTGTTTGTTGCTTTCAATTTTATATCCCACATGTGAGTGAAATAATATGGTTTTCAACTTTTTCTGCCTGTCTTATTTTGCTTAGAATTATTATCTTTATCTGCAAAAACATATGCACCCTAATGTTTATAGTAGCATTATTTATAGTGGCCAGGACATGGAAGCAACCAAAGTGTCCTATGATATATGATTAGATAAAGAAGATGTGTAACGCTTTGTATCTTAACTCAGGGAAACTTAGGCCAGGCCTAGCCAGACTGTGATGCTCGGCTTTCAGGCTGAACACTCTTCCTAGAGCAGTTATTTTGCATTTATTATTTTCAAGGATGGTGGCTACAGTAGCAATAGGATAGCTGAGTAAACAGTTGAAAATGGCCCAAAGATTTCCTAGTAAGCCAGTGGAGAAAAGTGGTTTAATTTACAAAATTGTTGGATATATAACAGAGGATGGCTATTTCCTGTCATTCACTGTCTTTTCTTTGTGGTGTTGGTTTAGAAGTCCATTTCATGACCTACAATATGTCCTTTTAGATAAGTCTCTTAATTCTCTGATGTCTCAGTTTCCACAAATTTGGAATAAATAATGATGTTGGAAGAGTTTGAAAATAAATGTTAATGAATGAGAAAATATTCTGTAAGCTGTAGAATGTGGATCAAATATAAGTCTTGTGTGTGTATATCAACACATATATGTTTAAAATGACACTTCCTAAGAGAGCTGTTACCCTCATGGAGGTATGGCTAAAAAGTACATGGGTGGAGCTAGTTCTTCCATGTGGCACACAAACTTTGGGTTTTCCTTTTTTTAAAATTGTTGTATTCAATTTTTGCCTTTTTGGGAGTTTCTCTTCTCATCTCCATCAGCTGTAACCACTGAAAACCACTACAATTCTGATTTTCTGTACAAGGCTGGCATGACAACCACAGTTTCTCTGCTGCTTCCAGAAAGCTGCTGCTGGCCATACTGTATGTGTGTATGAGTATGTGTGTGTGTAAATGTGTGTTTTTATGATAATTTTATTAAAATGTGATCTATACAGCATATAATCCATTTTTTAAAGTGTATGATTTTTTAGTGTATTCACAACATATTGTACAACTATCACCACTATCTATCTAATTACAGAACATTTCATCACCCTAAAACAAACCTCCTTACTCCTTAGCAGTCATACCCTATTCCCCCATTCTCCCAGCTCCTGGCAACCAATAATCTATTTTCTATCTCTGTAAATTTACCTATTCCAAACATTTCATATGTATGAAGTCATATGTGGCCTTTATGTCTGACTTCTTACACTTGGAATAATGTATTCATTGTGCATCCATGTTTTAGTATGTATTAGTACTTTATTTCTTTTTATGGCCTAATAATATTCCATTTATGAATATACCATATTTTGTTTATTTATTCATTGGTTGATAGATAATTGTGTTGTTTCCACATGTTGCTATTATAAATAATGCTGCTATGAACACATATACAGATTTTTTTGTAGACATCTGTTTTCAATTCTCTTGAGTATACACCTAGAAGAAGAATTGCTGGGTCATTTAGTGACTCTATTTTTATCTTTTTGACAAACCAGCAAATTGTTTTCCAAAGTGGCTACACCATTTTACATTGCCATCAACAATATATGAGGGTTTCAAATTCTTTATATTTTCACCAGCACTTGTTATTATCTGACTTTTTTATTCTAACCATTCTAATGGGTATAAATTTTGACTGGATTTTTCTAATGACCAACTATGTTAAGTATATTTTAATAGGCTTATTAAGCATTTGTACATCTTTTTTGGAGAAATGTCAAGTTTCTTGCCCATTTTTTAATTGAGTTATTTGTGTTTATGTAACAGTTCTCTATATATTCTATATAAGTCCCATGTGAAATATGATTTGCAAATATCTCCCATTTTGTGGATTTTATTTTTAAATTTCTTAATAAGATCACTTGAAGCAAAACAATTTAAAAATTTGGTTAACTTCAGTTTATTTTTGTTGTTGCTTGTGCTTTTGGTGTCATATCTAAGAACCCATTTGCTAATTCAAGGTCACTATGTTTTTTCTAAGAGTTCTATAATTTCTGCTTTTACATTTAGGACTTTGATTTGGTTTTAGTTAATGTTCATATGTGGTATGAGGTAAGGATCAAATTTCATTCTTTTGCATGTAGATATTTGATTGCCCCAGCACATTTTGTTGAAAAGAATATTTTTTCCTCAAGTAGCCTTGACAAAAAAAATCTGTGGGTTTATTTCTGGACTCTCAATTCTGCCTTATTGATTTATATGTCTATCCTTATGCCAGTACCACACAGTCTTCATTATTGTAGCTTTTGTTGTGAGTGTGAGCCCTTCAACTTGGTTGCTCTTTTTCAAAATTACTTTGACTATTTTGAGTCTCTTAAGTTTTCATAAAAATTTTAGAAGCAATGTGTCAGTTTTGCAAAAAAGGCAGCTAAGATGTTAGAGATCACACAAATTCGTAAATCAATTTGGAAAGTATTACCATATTATCAATATTAAATCTTCGTGTCCATGAAAATGAAATGTGTTTCTATTTGATTTTTCTTTCTAGTTTGGTGACTTTTATATACTTTTTTTTTTTTTTTTTTTTTTTTTTTTTTTTTTTTTTTTTTTTTTTTTTTTTTTTTTTTTGTCTAATTGCCACGACTGGAAAGTTTAGTACAGTTTAGAAGAGAAGTAAATGGAGGGACATTATTGTCTTTTTCCTAATCTTAAAGGGCGGGGAGCACTGTCTTTCACCATTAAGTCTGATATTAGCTGTAGGTTTTTTATACATCATAATTTCATCAGGTTCAGGAAATTACTTTTTAATATAAAAGTTAATATATTATTTTAATATATTAACTTTTAAACTTTGTTTTAAAATATTGGATTTCTTGGATAAATCTCACTTAGTCATGATGTATAATCTTTTTTATATGTTACTATATCCAGTTTTCTAACATTTTTTGAGGATTTTTGCACATCCATTGATACTGGTTTGTACCTTTATTATGTTGAGATGTCTTTGGTTTTGGTATCAGGATGATAAAAGCCTTGTAGAATGAGTTGGAAAGTGTCTTTCCTCTATTTTTTGGAAGAATTTATGAAGTACTAATGCTAATTCTGCTAAACATTTTGTAGAATTTATGTATATATATAAAATATATATAATACATGTATAAAGATATATATATACACATATATATGTGTGTATATATATATATATATATATATATTTTAGGAAGGTTTTGATTACTAATTCAGTCTCTTTACATGTTCTAGGTCTGTTTAGATTATGTATTTCTTCTTAAGCCATTATTGGTAGTTTGTGCACTTCTAGGAATTCATTCACTTGTAGGTTATCTAATTTGCTGATATAAAATTGTTTTATAAAACTCTCCTTATAATCTTTTAAATTCTATAATTTTGGTAGTGATGTCTTTTCTTTCATTCCTAATTTTTGTTATTGGAATCTCCTCTTTTAATAATCATTTTTGCTAAAAGTTGTAAATTTTGTTGATATTTAAAAAAAACTTATTTTTTGTTGATTCTTTATTGTTTTTCTATTTTCTATTTCATGTATTTATGCTTTAGTCTTCCTTTTTTTCCCTTTTCTTGCTTTGAGTCTCATTTGCCTATTTGCTTTACAGTGTTGTTTAAATATTCTATTTCTTCATTGATCTTTTTGCCTACTTGTTCTATACATTATTGAAAGTGAAGTATTCAAAGCCCAACTTACATTGTTGAATTATCTATTTCTCCATTCAATCAATTTTTGGTTCATGCATTTTTAGGCTCTATAGATAGGTACACCACCATATTGTTTCATGTAGTACTTTAAAGTATCCTTTTTAGGGCCTGATAAGTTTTTGTCTATTATGCTATACTTGTTTCCTTAACCTGCTTTCTTTGGACTTAGTGCAATCAGGTTGTACCTGAGCATGCATCCAAAGCTTTGTGACTTGTTTTGTTCTAGAACTTACTTGTGATTGATCCAGTCTTTCCATGAAGTGAGACTTATGGATTATGCTAGATAAGAGGTCATAGAATTTTGAAAATTAAAAAGCCTTTGATATCATTTAGTCTACTCTTCTCTTTTTCTCTTTTCAGATGGGAAAGTAAAGTGATCTATCCCAAGTTACATAGGAAATTAATGGCAGGGAAGAAGCTAGAAATCTAGCTATATGACTCTTCGTTTACTACTTTTTTTTTCTTAGCTACCCACATCTGCATATTGTTATTTAGTGGTTTTCTTTTGCATGTGTATAGGCTTGTGTGTGGCTGGAGACCCATCTGGAAACCTTATTTAAAAATGTCTATGTCTGTGCATATGTGTACATTCCACGTCTGTTTTTCTTTTAGAGATTCTCATTCAGTCTATCTTGGATGAAACCATAAATCTGCATTTTAGGAAGTCTCTCCCAGGTGATGCTGATGCCCAATCAGGTTTGGCTACACTAGGTTCTTCCATAGAGTCACAGCTCTTACTTGGCATTGTAGTTCTATGACATATACACTCTTAATAAAAGTTTCCTTAAAAAGCAGCTCTCTTTTATAATCTTTTAAATTGATTTGTCATTAGGCAGTTTTATTTATATTTAATTATCATAATTCTCTGGACTCTTCTCTCCCTCTGCCCTCTTTCACTTATGTAGTAAGTGAAATACTGAAGGTAATGAGTATTTCCCAGTCCATTTAGGCAGAAGCCATAAGAGGAGACTAACTGATGATTGTGGGAAGTGAATCTGAGTGGGTCTTCACTCTTCCCATGCCTTGTTACATGTGTGACTTTTCCTTTATGTACTCAAAGCAAGAGACTCAGATTTATGGAATTATAGAAAGGCTGGTAGACTATTTCTAATCCTTTGTTGGCAGGCCCTATAAGTCAGAGCTTTTAAACCTCAGATCTAGGGACAGCTAGAAATCTGAGGATGGGATTCAGAGTGTTTACAAATTCTCTAAAATGTTAGTCCACATTTTGTATGCAGATACTAGCATTATTCTGAGCAGTGGCCTTACAGATTTTATTAAGTTTTCTGAAGTATCCTTATACTCAATAATAAAGAACTGTTACTAGAGGTGACTATTTGCCCTTAGGATCATTTCAGGTGTCAGGTTACCACCTCCAATCTGTATTTGTGATGCCTTGGGTTAGCTACTCAGTACCCAAAGACTTACCTTAAGGTGTGTATATTTAAGGAAGAATAGAAACAAAACTCCCAATAACAAGTTATGTTTTCCTTCAGAAAATAGTTACCTTCTTTATTATAAGAAACAGAATAGATGAGTTGAGTAGGATATAATGAAAAAAATGTGAACATTAAGGAACATTTGTAGTATTTATAAATTATCAGCGACTACTTAAAGTCTTTGGTGTCTTCAATGTGAGGAGTAAATGTGAATGGAAAGTTTTTACATCAAGATTGGTATAATTCAAAAAGTAAGATGCTAGCCCAGAAAGATGGCCTGTAGCAGGAGATCAGCAAACTTCTACTGTAAAGAGGCAGACAGTAAATATTTTAGGTTTGTAAGCCACACAGTGTTACAACTACTCTACTTTGCTGTTGTAGCATGAAAGGAGCAGTAGATATTATATAAATGGGTCAATATGGTGATGTTCTAGTAAAACTTTATTTATAGACACTAAAATTAGAATTTTATGTACTTTTCTTCTGTCACAAAATATTTTTCTTATTTTGATTTCTTTTCAACCATTTAAAAATATGTAAGCCATTCTCAGCCCATGGTTCATAAAAACAACAATAACAACCACCACCACCACCATCACAAAAACAGACAGCAAGCTGGATTTGGCATGTGGGCTGTGGTTTGCTGAGCCCTGAAATGGGTAATCTAGAAGCTATGGATCCTAGAACCAAAGCTGAAGGAACATAGTTCTCCAATATTCTACTTCGGCCTTGGCTACAGAACCCAGAAGTAAGTTGGGCAGTAATTGTAATAACTGAGTTTTAATGTCAGAAAGTACTTATAACCTGATTAAATTTTGCTCTATATCTTTCCTTAATTGTGCCTAAACATTGTGTAGTAATTTTCAGCTCATAAAGGGATTGTACATAATTATCTCATTTAAGTGGTAACACATACACATTCTACAACTTGCTTTTTGCTACTTTACAATAAATATCTCATAAAGAACATTTCATGTCAGTGCATGTAAATCCCTGTTTTAGTTTGACTCATGCAGACTACTCCATAGTTTGTATGTATCTTAGCTTGTTTATTTTTTTTATTGATAATCATTTTAATTGTTTATAACTTTTCTCTGTTACAAGAAGCGTTCCAGTGAATATTAACACATATATGATGGGATATCTGGGTGAAGGGTTATATTCATATTAAATTTTAATGGCTACCATCTAACCACCCTCCAGAAAGGAACAGTTTATTTCTCTACCAAATAGTGTACTAGTATCACTATTATCCTACAGTTTTGCTTTTTATTTTTATTTTTTTGCCAGTCAGATGAGCATGAAATGGCATCTCCTTGATTTAATCTGCATCCTTCCACATGTGTATTACATGTATGCATATTCCCATCTACAATTTTGTTAATGTTGTCTTTGGTTGCACAGGCATTTGTTTGCAGCTGTATGGATCATCTTTAATTAGTCATTTTTTTTTGTTTCTAGTGTAGAAAACTAGTCCTTTGACCATAAAATTATGAATTTATGATCAATAAAGAAAACTATAGATAAGTTAAACAGATGGGTGAAAGATTAATAACAGATATTTATAAAATAAGAGTATTGAAATAGATTACTATATAATACACACAAGATATTTTTACAAGTCAACCAGAAAAAAATATTGGGGAATCTAACAGAAAAATGAGCAGAGGATATGAATAGCAATTCCCAGAGCAGGAACCCAAGCAGCTAGCAATCTGAACAAAAAGATGCTCAATCTTACTAGGAGTTAGAGAAATGAAAATAAACAAACTTTATAGTGGGCTATAAAGTTATACCTATTAAGTTAGCAAAAAATTAAAAGTTTAATAATACTGAATATTGTCAAGGATGTAAGGAAATAAGAAAACTCATGCATTGCCAGTTGAAGTAATCTACTAGTCTGCTGCAGTCATTCTGGTAATTGTCTAGTACTTGGTGAGTTTATAAAAGTGCATGTTCTAGAGCACTCATTGTAGTCTTCTTTGTAGCAGAGGGCTAAAGGAAACCTAATTCATCTCTAGATGATGTGATAGGCCAAATGTGATAGATGTTAAGAAGCTATATATATCCACACAGAGTGTAGAGCAGAATATGACAGAACAAGATCTATAGCTTAGTACTATTTATGCACATTTATACCATTATATAAACAAATGTAATGTAAATTCATTAGAGTGGGTGCCTGTCAGGAATGGAGTACTGGACTGGTGATCAGGAATAAAAGCAGGGAAAACCTAATAAGAGGAGACCTTGTATAGATCAATGATTATAATAGTTCATCACCAGAAGTTTGATTAGCTTAATTTTCTACCTCTAAGTTCCAAAGGAAGGAGGGGTTTTACTTATTGCAAAATTATAAACATATTATCCTATAATCATTTCTAACATTCATATGATTTACTTTCTAGATCTAGCTTTTTCATCTATTAGATATGTTTTTCTATATATTTTTAATTAGAGATGTAACTTAAATACCTTCTTAGTGGTAGTCAATGGTTTTAATACTGTTAAAAAATTCATGCCTTTCTTACTAACTTGATATGTAACTTTTATTGTATGTTAAATTCTCATGTGAATATGTTTCACTGATTTATTTGGATATTTTTATAGATTTTATACTATTTGAATTACTATAACTTCAAAAAAATTTTCTATGCCCTATCTAGTAAACATCCATTTATTGTTCTCCATTTTCAATATTTTATCAACTATTTTTACAATTTTATAAACCTGGATAAATTTTTTAATTCACTTATAAATTTCATTAAAAAAATTTATAAGGATTTTTTAGGTGGCTAAATTTACTGAGTTTAGATTAATTCAGGGAGAATACAACAATGGGGTTTTCTTTCTGTCCTAGAAAATGGCATGCCTCTCCCTTAAACAGGTTTCTGTTTCCACAGTGAAAATATATGATTTGGTGCATATAGTTCTGACACATTTTGTATTAGGTTTAGTCATAACTATTTCATGAAATTTTTCCTATTATTGATATGGCTGTTCCTATTAAAATTTTCTAATTTAATATTGCTAGATATCCAAATGCTTTTGACATTGATTTTATCTCAATGAACTGTTGTCAACTAATTTTAATACTTTAAAATTTTTTCTTGTTGACTTTTTAGGCAGACATTGCATATTTAACAAATAATGACAGTTTCCTTTTCTTGTATTTTTTTTTATTGCACATTTACATGTAGGACCCCAATTACAATGCTGTTTAGCAATGTTGATGGTTTCTTTTGCTGCGCAGAAGCTTTTTAGTTTGTTGTAGTGCCATTTATTTATTTATTTTTTTTTACTTCCTTACCTTTGAGGTCAAATTCATAAAATCCTCTTTAAGTCCAAGGTCCTTGAGTTTCATTCCTATGTTTTCTTCTATGCATTTTATTGTTTTGGGTCTTATATTCAGGTCCTTAATCCATTTTGAGTTAATTTTGGTGTGTGGTGATAGACAACAGTCTAGTTTTATTCTTTTGCAGTTTTTCCAGCACCGTTTATTGAAGAGGCTTTCTTTTCTCCGCTGTATGTTTTTCACTATTTTGTCAAAAATGATTTGCCCATATAAATACAGGTTTATTTCTGGACTCTTGATTCAGTTTCACTGGTCTGTGTGTCTGTTTTGCTGCCAATACTATGCTGTTTTAGTTACTGTTACTTTGTAATATAATTTGAAGTTGGGCAGAGTGATGACTCCAGCCTCATTCTTTTTTCTCAGGATAGCTTTGGCAATTTGGGGTCTTTTGTGCTTCCATATGAATATGATGATTTTTTGTTGTATTTCTTTATAAAATGCCAAGGGGATTTTGATGGGAATTGCATTGAATCTGTATAATGCTTTAGGTAATATGGTCATTTTAATTGTGTTGATTCTTTCAATCCAAGAACATGAAATATCTTTCCATTATTTGGTATCTGCTTTGATTTCTTTTAATAGAGCCTTGTAGTTTTCATTATGTAGGTGCTCCACATGTTTTGTTAAATTTATTCCTAGGTATTTTTTTTTTTTTTTGCTGCAAAGGAATGATATTTTCCACTTCTTTTTCTGACACTTCATTCAGAGTATAAGAATACTATGGATTTTTGAATATTGATTTTGTAACCAGAAACTTTACTGTATTTGCTTATTGTTTCTAGTAGTGTTCTTGTGGAATCTTTAGGGTTTTCTATATAGAGAACCATGTCATGTATAGTGACAGTTTGACTGCTTTGTTTCCTATTTGCATGCCTTTTATATCTTTCTCTTGCCTGATTGCACTCGCTAGGACCTCCAGTGTTATATTGAATAAAAGTGGTGATAGTGGACAGCCTTGCCTTGTTCTTGATCTTGGAAGATTTTTAGTTTTTCCCTATTAAGTATAATATTGGCTAAGGGTTTGTCATAGCAGCCCTTTATTATGTTAAGGTACTTTCCTTCTATACTGATTTTGTAAAGTGTTTTGATCATAAATGGGTGCCATATTGTGTTGAAAGCTTTTTCTGCATCTATTGATATGATCATATGATTCTTATTTTTTAATGTGTTTTTGTGTTATAGTACATTAATTGATTTGTGTATATTGAACCATCTCTTTCCCCCGAATGAAGTCTACTTGATTGTGGTGTATAATCTTTTTAATATGTTGCCATATTCGGTTTCCTAGTATCTTATTTAGAATTTTCATATGTGTGTTCATGAGAAATATTGATCTTTAGTTTTTTTGTGTGTGTTACTTTTACCAAGTTTTGGTATCAACATAACATAGACCTCATAAAATGAATTGGGAAGTATTGCCTTCTCTTTGATTTTTTTTTGGAAGAGTTTGAGGAGAATAGGTATTAAATCTTCTTTGAATATTTCATAGAATATTTCATAGACCAGTGAAGCTATCTGGTCCTGGACTTTTACTTTTTGGTAGGTTTTTGATGATTGTTTCAATTTCCATACTGCTGATTGGTCTATTCAGATTTTCCAATTCTTCTTGATTCAGTCTAGGAAGGTTGTATCTTTCTAAGTACTGGTCCATTTCTTTTGAGTTATTAAATTTGGTGTTATATACTGCTTCATAGTATTCTTGTATGATCCTTTGTATTTTTACGCTATCATTCGTAATATCCCCTCTTTTATTTCTGATTTTGTTTATTTGTGTCCTTTTCCTTTTTTTCTTTAGTAAGTCTAGCCAGGAATTTGTCAATTTTATTAACCTTCTCAAAGAACCAACTCTTTGTTGCATTTATTTTTTCTATTGTTTTGTTTTTGTTTTTAATTTTGCTTATTTTTACTTTAATTTTGATTCTTTCTTTCTGCTGACTTTAGGCTTCATTTGTTCTTTCTTTTCCTGTTATTTTTAAGATGAAGTGTTAAGTTGTATATTTGGGCTCATTCTTATTTTTGGAGATAGGCCTGTAATGATATGAAATTTCCTCTTATGACCGTTTTTGCTGTGTTCCTAAATTTTTGATATGTTGTACTATCATTATCATTTGTGTCTATATATCTCTTGATCTCCCTTTTTATTTCTTCTCTGACCCAGTTATTTTTTAGAAGTATGTTGTTTAATCTCCATTTATTTGTGGTTCTTTCCACTTTCTTTTTACTGTTGATCTCTATGATCAGAGAATATGGTTGGTATGATTTGAACCCTCTTGTATTTATTGAGGCTATCTCTGTGTCCCAGTATGTGTTCAATCCTTGAAAATGTTCCATGTGCACTAGAGAAGAATGTATAAGCAGCTGTTTTGGATGCAAGGCTCTGTATATGTCAATTATGTCCAGTTGACCTAATGTATCATTTAAGGATGTTATTTTCTTATTGATTTTTCTGTTTGAATGATCTGCGCATATCTGACAGTGGGGTATTTAGGTTCTCTACTTATCATAGTGTTTTGGTCTGTTTCTCCCTTAAGTTCTGTTAGTAATTGCTTTACATATTTTGGGGCTCCCTGATTGGGAGCATAGATATTAATAAGTGTTATGTCTTTTGGTGCATGATTCCTTTTATCATTATGAAGTGCCCCTCAGTATCTTTCTTTACCTTTTTGATTTTAAAGTCTGTTTTGTCTGATATTAGTACCACTACTCCTGCTTTTCTCTGAATGCCATTTTCTTGAAACATCATTTTCCACCCTTTCACTTTGAGTCTATATTTGTCTTTGGAACTGAGATGTGTCTCCTGGAAGCTGCATATGGTTGCATATGAGTTTTTGTTTTTGTTTTTTTTTGATCCAATCTGCAACTCTGTACGTTATTATTGGTGAGTTCAGTCCATTTACATTTAGGGTGATTATTGAAATATGAGGTATTCTTACAGCCATTTTATTTTGCTTTCTGGTAGCTTGGTATTTCCATAGCTTACTTGTCCTTGTGTTTCTGTTTTCTTTCTTTTGGTTGGCTTTTGTGGGTTTCCTCTCTGGTCATTCTTGTTTTATGTTATATACTTTGGTTCTAAATTGTTGGCCTGTGGTTACCATTATAAATATGAAAAGGATAGTTGTATATACATAGTCATGCATTTTCTTCTGCTCGTGCTTTGTCTTCATTTTCCTTTGCGAATTTGGATCTTTGAATCCTCCCCTTGTCAGTCATTGTTGCCTCATTTTTTCCTATGTATGCTGAACATTCATTACCATCTTGCTATAGCAAATATCTTCTTATTTTAATAATGACCTGTTCGTGGTAAAGATTACACTCCTCTGCTTTAATAGCCTGCTAGTCACCTAAATCCTAATTATGCATTTTTGTTTTTGTTTTCATTTTTTGTCATTTTGTTTTAGGTGAGCTGACCTCTTTCAGTATTTCCTGTAATGCAGGCCTTATAGTGGAGAATTTTTTCAATTTTTGTATGTCTGGAAAGGTCTTTATTTCTCCTTCATATCTAAAGCAGAGCTTAGCTGGATACATTATTTTTGGCTGGTAGTTCCTTTCAGTTAATAGTTTGAATATTTGATTCCACTCCTTTCTGGCTTATCAGGTTTGTGCTGAGAAGTCTGATGATAATCTAATGGGTTTTTCTCTATAGGTACCATCTTCTTTTCTCTGGCTGCCTTTAGAATTCTGTCTTTGTCATTTATTTTTGATATTTTAATATGATGTGTCTTGGTTGAGTTGAGATAATTAGGTGTTCTATTGACTTCTTGAATTACAAGCTCCAGCTCATTCTTTAGATTTGGGAAATTCTCATCCACTATTTGTCTGAAAATGCTTTCTAGTCTCTGTTCCTTTTCCTCACCTTCAATAATGACTGTTATTTTTATGTTTCTTCTTCTGATGGTATCAGCTAGTTTTGTATTTCTTTAGTTATTTTTCATTCTTTGGTTTCTCCCTTCTTCCTTCTGATTTATTTCTAGATTTCTGTCTTTAATATTGCTGATCCTTTCCTCCATTTGGTTGACTCTATTTCCCAAGCTTGTTATTTCATTTTTCAACTTTTGCTATGTGTTCTTTATCTCCAGAAGGTCTATTTTGTTCTTTTTGAGGGTTTCAATCTTGTTAAGGAACTCATTCTGCTCATCTAGTTGTTTTTTCAATTCCTGAAATTGTTGATATGATTCATTTTAGATTTCACTGAGTTTTTTCAGAAGTACTATCTTGATTTCTCTGTCATTTAAGTTGCATATTTCTATGTTTCTAAGCTTATTTTCTGGAGACTTTTTTCTTTCTTTCTGAGATGCTTTTTCACTTTGTTTTTTTTTTTTCATGTTGTTTAATGGACTATTTCTCTTCCTGAGCATTAATGGAAGTGTGTTATGCTTTTTTCCCCTTTTTTTCCCCAGAAAGAAGATTTATTTTATAAATCCTAGCCTGTTACAAATAAGGTTTTTTTCTTTTGGTTTCCAGTAGGTGGTGTCTAAGCCTCTTGGATCTCTGCTTTATATAAAGTGTTAATAATGTCTTTTTTCAGATGCTTAATTATGCTCACTACCCTCAGTCTTGGTTCCTGTCAGTGTTAGTGACAGTTTTGGTAGTGTTTGTTCAGATTCCCCTGGGGCTCTGTAACATTCCATCTCAGAGATTTTGTGGGGAGGGGCCCTCTGGGTTGGGGGTTGGAGGCTGTGGCTCACCTCAGTTTTGCAATTGTGGCTGGTAAAAATTAACTGTTCATTCTCTGCCATCCCTGCTTTTCTGTAGTACCTGTTTCTATACCTTCTGCCCTGATGATTTGGCACTGCCTACAGCCATGTGGAGCTCACAGCACTCTCAGGCAGGGCTGCTCAGAGAACTCTCCACTCCCTCTTTCTTCCCCCTCCTACTGGGAGCTCCGGTTGCAAGAGGCAACTTCTTTGTTTCTCCCAGTCCACTGCCTGACACCCAGGGTTCTGTCCTGTGGTAGCTCTTATATGCAGATCCCACCCTCAGATGTGCTGGTGTGCAGTTTGGGTGCTTTTTGTTGAGTTTTAAATGTTCAGCTTATTGTTGTTTCAAGGGGAGTGTTCTGGGAATGTCTCTCATGCTGTCATGTTTAATACAATATCCTATTTTCTCTTTTAATTGGCTTAATTTTCATAAAAAAATCAGTGATGTATGTTGTACTATCCCCATCGTAGAAGATAAGAAAGTTGATTAAAGTTGAACAAGTAATGTGGTGCAATCTGCAACTAAAAATTGGATTTTCTGCATGCTGTTATGCTGTTTATAAAACTACAGTAGTTTTGGTCACTTAAGTTTATGAAACAAAGATAAGTGTTAGAAGTTTCTCAAATTGCATGTTGTTGATTTTACTTCTGAGGATGTATCCTAGTAAAATAAAATGTGCAGAATTTATGAACAAGGATGTTTATCGCATCACAAATTACAAATAGTGAAAAATGGAATAAGTCCAATAGGAAGTGAGGTGTTATCCATAACACAGCCATTACATGACATACTATGTTTTTATTAAAATATTTTTGAAACTATTAGTGACAGAGAAATGCTCATAACATGTTAATAAAGGCAGTAAGCATATCACATTCTTGAAAATCTCCAGAAAAGAAATGCTGGTAAGAGAAATGAAAAGAAGGAGCTTATTGAAGTACCAATAATAGGAAAGCTTCTCATAGAAAGGTTTTTGGAAATAATCCAATGTTACTTGCTCAGTCCTCCCTAGAGGGACATTTGCTCAAATATGTAGCCGTCAAGGTTATTTGCAGGCCACAGCATGACACTTTCTATTCCTGTCATAAAGTTCTTGGTGTGTGTTATGCCTAAGTCTGATCAATTCTTGCATGATGTTAGTGAAAATTTTGCATAATCAGCTTCTCTCTCTCATTCTTTATGTCCTTCTCTTTCTGTTTCTGTCTCTGTCTCTGTCTCTATCTCTATCTCTGTCTCTGTTTCTCTGGAATCTTCTGTCTCTGCCAACTCCCTCTGTCCTTCTACCAGCCAGCAGTTGTCAAGGTGTCACTACTGGCTCTGTCCAAAAAGCCCATTACCTTTGTTTTAATGACGTTGTAGACTAGGCAAATGAGGCAGCTCTGTGGCTATTCCTTTTATCTGGAAATAAATTAGTAGCTCATTAACTTACTGAACAGCTTTTCTTGCTTTCCTCAAGAGAGAAATTGGGTACATTCAAGAATATGAAGAAGATATTTTGGACTCAGACACAGCCATGGTCAATAGGAAACTGTGGTCCAGACTCTGCCCACAGTCTAAATTCTGGATTTTGTCTATCAGCTGTTTTGTTCCTTTTTTTTGCAAGCAACTTGTCACTTGATCTGGATTTAAACAGCCTTGATTTCTCCGAGAGAAAAGAATAGTTAGAAGGTTGTACAAGTAGAAATTGCTTCTAACAGCTGATATGACAGCCTGAAAGAAATTCCTTTTCCAATTTGGCTCTTATATATTGCTCTAATTCTTGCTTTCTATGACATAGATCAACACCAACAAACAAGTCTTGAACATGGAGGCTCTCAGGCTCTCTTAAGGTTTTTCAACATATTAACTATAAACTCTTACTATGTGGCAGGTGCTTTCCCAGGTGTTTTTAAAAAATTATGCCATTTAATCAACACAATAATCCAATTTTTAAAATTTATTTTTTAAAATTATTTTTAAATTACAGTTAACATACAATATTATATTAGTTTCAGGTATATAAGTATAACTTATATACTATATAACTTATAGTATATAAGTAGTATATATAGTATATAGCATATATAGTATAACATATAGTATATAAGTAGTATATAATATATATAGTATAACATATATACTATAAGTTATATAGTATATATAACTTACAAAATGATCACCTTGATAAATCTAGCACCCACTTAACATTACACAGAATTATTTCAATATTAGTGTTTATATTCACTGTTATACTTTACATCTTCATGACTATTTTGTAACTACCAATTTATACCAGTAAATTCTTTCCACCATTTTATCTATCCCCCCAAGTCCTCTCCTATCTGGCACCTATTGAAAAATTCTCTATATCTATGAGTTTGTTTCTGTTTTTTTTTTTCCAGATAAATACCCAGAAGTAAATTACTGGATACTTCTTTGTCTCTTCTTATAGCCTTTGTTTTAAAGTCTATTTTGTCTAGTATAAGTATTACTAGTCCAGTTTTTTTTCCATTTTTGTAAAATATCTTTTTTATATCTTTGCTTTTAGTATGTGTATGTGTCTTTTGGTCTGAAATGAGTCTCTTGTAGGCAGTATATGCAAAGATCTTGTTTTCTCATCTATTCGGCCACCCTATGTCTTTTGATTGGAGCATTTAATCCATTTGCATTTAAATAAATAATTCTTCTTCTTCTTCTTCTTCTTCTTCTTCTTCTTCTTCTTCTTCTTCTTCTTCTTCTCCTTCTTCCTCTTCCTCTTCCTCCTTCTCTTCCTCTTCCTTCTTTTCTTCCTTCTCCTCCTTCTCCTCCTCCTCTCTTCTTTAAGTCCCTTTAACATTTCTTGTAATATTGGTTTGGTAGTGATAAACTCCTTTCGTGCTTTCTTATCTGGGAAGCTGTTTATCTGCCTTTCAATTCGAAATGATAACTTTACTGGGTACAGTAATCTTGGCTGTAGACCCTTGCTTTTCATCACTTGAAATATTTCCTGCCAATTCCTCTGGCCTGCAAAGTTTCTGTTGAAAGATCAGCTGCCAGTCTTACGGGAGCTCCCTTGTAGTTAACTAACTGCTTTGTTCTTGCTGCTTTTAAGATTCTCCCTTTGTCTTTACTCTTTGGTATTTTAATTATGATGTGTCTTGGTGTGGACTTCCTTGGGTTCCTCTTATTTGAGACTCTCTGTGCTTCTTGAACTGTATGTCTATTTTTTTCATCAGGTTAGGGAGGGTTTTCATCATTATTTCATTTTTTTTTTGCTTTCTTCTTTTTCTGGTACCTCTATGATGCAAATGTTTGTATGCTTGATATTGCCCTAGAAGATCCTTAAGCTACTCTCATTTTTTGGGGGGAATTAATTTTTTTTGTTGCTGTGCTGATTGGGTGTTTTCCACTACCTTGTCTTCCAAATAGCTGATTTGATCCTCTGCTTCATCTAATCTGATGTTGATTTCTTCCAGTGTATTCTTCATTTCAGTTATTGTATCCTTCATTTCTAACTGGTTCTTTTTTATGTCTTCTTTCTCTGTTTTTATGTTTTCTATCTCTTTGTTGAAGTTCTCACTGAGATCATTGGGCATCCTTATAACTGGTGTTTTGAACTCTGTATCTGATAGATTGCTTGTCTTTAGTTTGTTTATCCCCCACCCCCTTGAACATTTGTCTTGTCTTTTATTTGAGACATGTTTCTTTGTCTTCCATTTTGGCTGCCTCCCTGTTTGTTTCTATACATTATGCAGAGCTACTATGTCTCCCAGTCTTGGTAGAGTGGCTTTGGTAGAGTGGCCTCCAGATGTTTCTCTTGTGTGGGACGTGTGTGCCTTCTTGGTTTCTGTTTGCACATCAGTAGGTTAGACTGACTCTCAGGCTCATTGGTTGTGAGGACAGGCTATGACTACAGTGAAGGAGCTGTTGTGAATGGGCTGACCCTACATAGCAGAATTTGCTTAACCAGGGCTCTGGTCCCTGTCAAGTCTGTCCTTTGAATGTGTCATTTGAAAGGTGGTTGGGTGGTGCTCTGGTGTGTCTCGAAGCTTGCCTCTAAGTACACTGGTTCTGAGGTCTCTTGGGAGGAGCTGACTACAGAGGTGCTTCCTATGCCCTATTCAAGGCCACTTGATATATGCTACAAAGTGATCTGCAGGTGGTTGCTGAGCTTTGTGGTGTCTGAGAGAGGCTAAGCTGAAAACTGAGGTCAGCTGCCACTAGTTACAAGCTTGGGGATGCTTATCAAGAGGTATAAGGCACACTGAGGATGGATCCTGCTTGTTTAGGGTTTCTGAACCTTTGAGAAATTTTAGAAAAGTCTGCAGTGTGAGCCAATAAAGATTATTTGTATGGAAAAGCTGCTAAAAGTGACATCATTGGATCCATGATTTGGGTGGGGTAGAGTTTCAGGGAATCACCAGGGTGGGGCAACTGGTGTTAGTTGGGTGATGAAGACTAAGATAGGGCACCTACCTGTACATGCAGGCTAGGTGTGAGGGAGGGTTCAATAAAGAAACAATGGCTTCTCCAGCACTTCTGTCAGGAGAAAAGCTGTCCCTCTAGCCCTTGCCCTGAAGCCAGACAATTCAGTTCCTCCTCATATGTTCTTGGAACTTTTCGAGTTGCTGCTTCTGCACAGGAGCTTAGAGTAAAAAATTCACTAATTAGCAAGTAAATCTGTGTGCACCTGGAACTCTAGCAGTCCTCTGTCTCATTCTGCCACGATCTTCTCTGCTTTTCACAGCAAGAAGTCATGGAGACTTCTTTTTGTGGCTGGAACCCTGGGCTGGTGAGCCTGGTATGAGGCTGGGAACTCTTGCTCTACAGCTGAGATATTCCTCCTAATTTTTAACTTATGCATGTGCATTGTGACCAGCCCACTCAGCATATCTGTCTCTTCTATCAGTCTTGATGTGGTTTCTATATATTCTTAGTTACAAGACTTCTGTTCAGCTAGACTTTAGGTGGTTCTCATAATTGTTGTTCTGTAGTTTAGTTTGTAATTTCCATATGGCCATAGAAGAAGGTGAGCACCATGTTTACTTATTCTACTATCTTAATCAAAAATCCAATTTGTCCAATGCTATTACTATCTTCATTTTAGAGATGAGAAAACTGAGACATAGAGAAGACAAGAAATTTGGCCAATATTTCTCAGCCAGTTTGGAATTGAGTATGATGATAACAGATATGGTATTTAATGAGTACTTTTTATCTGCTAAGCATATAGTTACCTAAATTAGCTCATCTATTTTCATAAAAATCTGTGAAATAGGTAGTATTATCACTATTTTAAAACTGAGAAAACTGAGGCTCAGATTTTAAGTAACTTGCTCAAGTTTTCTCAGTAAGTGTCAGAAGTAAAGTTTGTACATAAATTAGTTAACAGAGAACTATTAACCATCACATTAAATTTCAGCTAATATTTATTTAGTGTCATTTACTTAGCAGGTGTTAAGTTTTTGAAATTCCAGATTGAATAAGACAATGCATTGAAAAAATGCATAGTCTAAGAAGAAGCAGACACAAAACAGATAATTCCAATATAATATAACAAGCACAAAAGGTGGGCACTGAAATCATAAAAGACTTCCTAGGGAGATCATATTTAATTTAAATATTAACAGGTGAATTGGATTAGTGAATACATAATTGTGAGATGATGAAGCAGTAGTATAATGGGACACTGAGAGAAGTAGAATGGCAAAGGCCACAGTTGAGTGGAGGTGTGACAGCATAAGACTGTGGGGCTGATGGAAAAGGCTTGAGGTTCAGTGTGACTGATGAATGTGGAAATTTTTTGTTGGCAAAGCTGAGCAAGTAGGCAGCATCCTGATTATAAAAGACATAATATGTCATGAGAAGGAGTTTGGAATTTAACTTGAAGAGAGCCAAACAATAAATGGGATTTTCAACTCTGGAAGGTAATATGATTAGAATGGAAAAAGAAAGACTTGAAGACAACTAGAAGGCTCTGCCACCACTAGACTAGAGAAGATGAAAGACTGAGCAGATTCTGCACTAATTGTCATTTTCCCCACTCTTTTTTCAGTCCAGAAAGCAGAGTGTCCCTTAGATTATATGGATAGGGCTGTTCATAAGTCAGAACCCTCCCTTTTCACATTCAGGTTCTGAGAGCCAGGACTGAGTACTTTCCAAATGGACAGTTTGCTCTTGTAGGCCTATAGGTTGGGAGGTGATGGAGAGGCTGTAGATGAGATAAAGCTATATTAGCCTTCTCTAGAACTTCTTTGTTGACAAATTTTAAATTTGTAATTTTATGATTTGGTTACAATGAGGTTAGTTTATAAAATTCATGAGCTGTTGGGAAGATTTGAAAATCTCTATGGATCAATGCACATAGTGACAGCTGCCACCAGCCTTAGGAAGCACAGCTGCTCTGAGTTCTCCATGGTGCTCCTGATTGGAGATAATTTCTCCTGGGACAGATTGGCATTGTGAGCCCCAAACCAACAAAACTTTAAATTCTAGCTTCCTTAATCGTGTTGGGAAGGGAGTTCCTAAAATGATGGAATGATTAATGGAGCAAAGTAATGGTGGCAGAGGGTTGGAGAAAGAAAAATCTACTTCCAGTAGATTTGAAAGACTTACCTAGAGGAAATATTTTCGGACCAGCTCTTTGTGACTGAATTTATTTTGCCTATGAAAAGTTAGAAACACATGAGATGGTGTCTTATAAAAATATATTTATTTTTATTTTTTTAATTTATTTTTTTAATTTGTTGACAATATTATATTAGTTTCAGGTGTATAACATAGTGATTAGACATTTACATGCCTTACTAAGTGATCACCATGATAAATCTAGTACTCACTTGACACTATACATATTTATTACAATATTATTGATTATATTCTCTGTGCTGTGCTTTACATCCCCATGACTATTTTTTTAACTGACAATTTGTATTTATGTATTTATAAATCTCTTCACCATTTTTTTCCATTTCTTCAACTCCCATTCCCTCTGGCAACCATCAGTTTATTCTCTGTATCTACGAGTTTGTTTCTGTTTTGTTCATTCATTTATTTATTTTTTTTTATATCTCACATGTAACTGAAATCATGTGATATTTGTCTTGCTCTCTCTGACTTATTTCACTTAATATAATACCCTGTAGGTCCATCTATAAAAATATTTTTATTATAACCATGTCTCCAGCCATTTATTTATCTGATATTTGAGAACTATTAACTGGATGATCCCCAAAGTATCCCTAAAGAAAACCTTAGAAATGGGGATAGTTCAGAGAGTGACCTGTGTGAGAGATAAAAATGGGATAGTATGCATTTCAGCAAAGAAAAACATTCCTCAATCTCAGACCTGTGATTAAGAACTAAATGACATAGCTATTGGTGTGAGAACAACCTTTTAAAATAGGTTTTTATTTTTAATAAACCATATATGTGCATGGGAAAAAATTTAAAAGGGACCAAAGAATATATAGAGTACAAAGTAAATCTTCATCCTTACCCTATCAGGTGTTGTTTCTTTCCATGAAGCTGTTATTAGTTTCAGAGACAATGCATTAATATACTGTGTATTTGTTTGTTTATTGTTTTTAAAATACAATACAGAATACTAAATATGTTATTTCTAACCTTGCTTTTTGGTCATGCCATTTTGAAATACCATTCATTGCAGAGCCTGTTGTTTGATTCAGTTTGTTTTCAGAATATTTGTAAGGTTTCCTTGCACCTTGGAATACTTATGAGCTCTGAGTTTGAAATGCTAGTAGAAAATTCTGACCCTCAGATTCAATTTTTCTGGACTGATGTCTTTCTTCCTAGCAATCAAAACTGATTGTTTGGTTTTATAGCTTAGAAATTTTCACTTGTCGATGAATTGAAGAAGACCACAACGAAGAAATCAAGCAAAAGTGGTTATGCAAATAGTTGCTAGTTAATCTGACAGGTAAATATTTTGAAGTGCAAGAGAAAAAGGTGTGTGAGCCAAGAAATATTAAATCAGCACACTTGCTGGAAAGAGACACATGACGAGAGCAGTTTATAAATACCGTGAGATTCAAAATGAACAATGTTTATTAAGCTTATTCAGTATATTGGGGTTGGGTGGCTCCATTAATAGCAATTGTTCTTTTTCCAGATTGCCTCCTCCAGCTTCAGAATCACAAATCCTTGGGAATGAACAGCTTGATGGAGAAATGACTGCCAGTCTTTAATCCTAGAATTCCTGTGGGGTTTGCGATTGGAATAAGATGAGGCCAATTTAGCCTCATCTATATGTGCCATGTACTAGAGAAGAATGTATTTTGACATGTGTATTTCCTCTAGGATCTCTTTTCTTAGCAAAACACCCTAATGTTAGAGAAGTAATTACTAGAATTATATAGGCTATAGAATATTAATTAGCATTCTTTGTAAGTGGAAATGTTGCTTTTCATGCTGTTTCTTGCTCTTGGTAGCTTGGTATATTTCTATAATTTGATAGTTGTTTTCTATTTCTAGTGAATATATTTTCTCTATCCACCCTGATAACTTTCTGTTTTCTAAGATGGGAAGGCATCTCAAATTTTTAGTATTTTATGTGAGCTTTTGGGTTTTCAAATAACTTCTCATAAGTCAAGTCACAAATTCCCATTTATTTTCTAGGTGTTTGCAATCACTATTATTAATTCTCATTAGCTCTCTGGGCTGCTAGCCACATCTGTTCAGTAACACCATAGGAAATGGCCTGCCATGTACTGGCATGAACAGCAGCTATATAGAAAGTCTAGCTGCCCCTTGTTTGCTCCCAGGACCTTGGAAAGCTACATGACTAAACATATAAAATAAAAGATCTTTACAAGTCATTGAATCATTTTTCCAGATTAGAATTACAAATGTCAAAAGAAACAGCAGCTCATTAATGATACAGCTGTAAAATCCACCAACACCACACATAGAAAAGTGATTACAGAGCAAGCTTGATTAATTAGGTGTGAAAATTTAGGACTAGCAGCCTGCTTCCCTTCTACTCTGTTTCGCTGAGTGGCCAATTTTCCATTTGCTTATTGTATGGAGATCACATTCCAGAGCTGAAAATGTTTACATCTAAATCATAGAGTCAACAGGCCACTATGCATGAAGTATAGATAGTTCCAACTTTGACTTTATCTTTTTCCTTTGTGATCTTTATTCATTGCTAAACATTTTTTTAGTCTCATTTTCTCCATTTATAGATGATAAATTTCTGTTCCTACCTATATCCCAAGGTTTTGGATAGAAAGCAATTTTATTAAAAAATATACACTGCATAATCCTGCATGCAGCTTTGAGATGTTTGAGTCTAAGAGATACTATAATATATTAATATTATATTCATTGTCTATCATAGTTTGGAAACATGATGATGTGGTTTATCCAACTGATCTTTGAATGGAGTAAAATAGCATTTGTGAAAGAGCCTAGCTTAAGGCTTAGTACATAGAGGATAGTTAGTAACCATTTGATAAATCACAACCATCTGAATAGAGAGAATAGATTACCAGTCCCAAAGAATGACAATGGAAAACACATACTCATCGGGTCAAAACTGTTATCATGAGCATAACATAATTTTTCTTTGATGATTCAGAAGATAGCATCATGCCATGCTTGAGTCATAAATATTAATCATAATTGTGAATAAAGTACTGATAATATTCCATTTATTCTAAGCCCCAAACTTTTAGTAACTTCTGACTACAAAATGAAGTCAAATTTCCTTGGGCTGTAATCATTCTGCACCCAATTCCAATGTGTGTGTGTGTGTGTGTGTGTGGGGGGGGTTTCCCGACAGCACTAAGCAGTGCTCCAGCATCAACTGAATGTTCTACAATTCAACTCAATTTTGACACTATCTTTGGGTCAGATCTCATATGTTAAGGGCTCAGTCCCCCGAGACTGCTCTGCACTTCAGGTGCCAATCACAAGTTCAGGCTTTGCCTGTGTTTATGATTTAATAACTATAAATCAGAGCTTTCCACAAACCCTTCCTTGGTTTTCAATAATTTGCTAGAATGGCTCACAGAACTCAGAAAACCAGTTTAATCACTAGATCACTAATTTAATATAAAAGATATTAAATTATACAAATCGACAGCCAAATGAAGAAAAGTGCATAGTGTGAGGTCCAGAACACAGGAGTGTCTGTCCTCATGAAATCTGGGCCTGGCATGGTGGTACGTGGAAGCATTCTGGTTCATCAACCTGGAAGTACACCAAACTTCATCCTTTTTTTTTCTTCTTTTTTTTTCATGAAGGTTTCATTACATAGTCATGATTGATTAAATCATTAGCCATTGGCAATTGATTCAACCTGTAACCCCTCATGCTTCCCTAGGAATCCAGGGATGGAACTGAAAGTTTCAACCCTCTATTCATGGTTGGTTCCCCTGGCAATCAGCCCCAATCACTAGGTGCTTTCCAAAAGTCACCTCATTAACAATCATCAAAATCCAAAGAGTTTAGGAGCTCTGTGCCAAAAATTGGGATGAAGACCAAATATATATATCACAGACTGCTATTTCAGGGCATCCACTATCTGGCCTCTGTGTTACTTCTCACTATTTATTTTTATGCATCTGAACCAGCCAAATTGTATTGCTCCTTGGATACATTCCAGAATTTCTCACTTTATCACTCATTAAATACTTTGCTGAGCATCTACTGTATCCAGGCACTGAGCCAGATCTTTGAGAATATAAACTTGAGGAAAAAAAATACATGTCTTAAACATCCAGAGTCTCTTTGTCTAGCGAGGACAGACATATAAACAGACATTTATGATCAATGTAATAAATACAATGATAAATACTCTACTTTAATATTTAGCTTCAGAGGGTAATGGCTTCCTCAAATTCCAGTTATCTTTACCTTGACTTCACATCAGCCATGTACTCAAGCTGCTTACAACCAGAATTGTATTTACCTAGAACAGCTCCATCTCTACAATTGATCACCCTTTCTTGAGAATAATTTCTCTTTGCTATGATCTTCATTCCAATATTCTTAAGTTTCATTAAAACTATCATTCTTTTATTTCCACTAATTTTTTGCCTGTTTGTCTTCCCCCTTTCTATTCTCTTTCTATCAAGCTTGAACCCCTTGGACTATTTCTTTAAATTTTAATGACTCTCTGGATAATTTCCTAAACTAATCCTAAATCAATCCTTCTGTGTACCTTCTCTCCTTCCATACTTATCTTTCTGTATAGTGATGGACACATCTAGCCAGGAAAATGTCTCTGTAAAAGTCATATACTTTTCATTCATCTGGCCCACTAGTATTGTCCAGAAATCATTTATGTGTTCCTCATTAGCTGTCAGTGGGAAATTTCAGAACTTCTCCTCTTGTTTACAATGGAAAGATTATTAAGGGCCTTGTATTTCATGTTAAGGAATTTGAATCTCATTCCTAAGAAATGTATTACTAACAGACTTAAAAGCATGCACACATGATTGTGTGTGTGTATATGTGTGTAACTAAGTTAGATTCTTTTTGACATATGTTTAGAGGTGAGTTTGAAGGTACAAGACTGGAGTTGGAAAGGTTATTAAAGTTCTCTAGGCAAGAATGATAAGGTGCTGAGTTAGAACCTTTGTAGTAGTGGGAAATTTGGGAAATATATAGTGTGTAAAATCAGCAAACTCCAACTAAGTCAGAAAATATAAGAGCAGGTGACAATTTAGGGAAAAACATCTAATGATTTTCTTTTTCAAAATGTTGAGTTTTAGTTGCCTGTGGTATAGTGAAGTGGAGCTTTGATATATGAGTCTGAAGCTCAGGAGATGAGGCCAAAGCTGGAAGTATGGATTATGGAGTCATTGGCAAATAGAAGGTAATTAAAATTATAAGAATGTCTGTGAATACCCAGGGAGCATGTGGAGTGAGAAAAAATGTGGGTGGAGGACAGAACCCTGTGAAATGGCAGCATTTACAGAGCAGATGGGAGAAGACGAGCTCATGAAAGGGCCAGAGAAGAAACCATTCAAGGTACCAGGAGAGTCAGAGAATGTGGTGTCATGGAAGCCTCAAGAAGAAAGGCGTAATTAATTATATCACACATAGCAAGGAGATCCAATATGATTAACATTTTAAAACACCCATTGTATTTGACATTTAAGAGTTCATAAGTGGCATTTTCTGAGAATATCTTCAATTGAAAGTGGGAGTAGAAGCTATAATACTGAGGGTTAGGGAAAGAAGGAAGGGATTCAGTGAGTATAGAGTTCTCTGGAAAATTATAGAGGAGAAGGATAAGAGGTAGATCAGATGGTTACTACCTAATGGGTTACTAGGTAGTCTAAATTATCATGGTATAGCTGATGTTGTTTTATTTTGCTAGAAGGCCTTGCCTCCATAACTATTCCACATTCTTTTCCATTTTTCATTATTCCACTCAAGAAATAATTAAATTAATAATTTTTCATGAGAAATCTCTGAAAATTTTTCCATGTGGAAGTATTATCTCCCCATCTGACTTCTCATAACACAAAAATATATGTTGTTATATAAAAATATTTTGAAACTCTGTTTGATGTGGAATTTTGTTAATGGAAAGTGATCTGTAGGTAACATTTTTAACAGAAGGTGATCTGCAGGTAACATTTTTACCCTCATTGTTAACAAATTCTTCAGATTGGGCTTTCACTACACATAACCTGTGAAGAAGTTGAAGCTGAATTTCTCACAAAGCCAAGAATTCCCACCACCCCATGATATAAAAACTTTAAATTGCTGAGAGAAAAGGTCAACAGGAAAGGCTTGAAATTTGTCCTCTCATGTATTTGGTAATAACAAAAAAATATTTAGACAAAATAACTTTTAAAGGATTCGTTAAATTCTAGGGTTTCTAGAAATAGAACCACATTTTTCTCCTTTTATGTCATTTTAAAGGGTATTTGTTGTCGAGACCCAACTGTCCTAAAATATGTATATATAAGAAGAATTATATAAGTTTGGATATTCTCATAGAAACGCTTTAGATATCAACATGGATGCATTTTTTTCCCAGAAAAGTAAATGTAGTGAGAGGATATGGAAAAACAGGTTGTCAATTCCTGTGTCTTCCCAGAAATCCTAGCATTAGAATAACATTTAAATTGCTTTCTTCTAAAAAAGAGAATTTTAGAGCACTTAAGCATTTATGTGCATTTATTCCTTTTTCAAAGGCAATCTCACATTGGAGCTCTTTTACCACAAGTAAGAGGAAATGATAGTTTGAATTATTTTTCTGGGTAAGCGGAGGGAGCTTTCTTGGAGGGAGCTGCTCGCGCGAACATTCTCTATTGATAGTCACCCATTTGGGCCCTCACTGCTATTGTGGCAAAGTCCCCTCACCTCTTAGTATCTTCAGATTAAAGACTAAAGTAACATCAGCCAGCTTCATGGGCCTGAGACATGGACAGTTGCACCAGGCCTTGCTCTCAGAAGGTCCTTATGCTTGGTGTAATGCTCTGCTTTTGCTAACTCGAAATTCTTATTAATTTTTATCAATAAGAATCCACATTATTATTTTGTATTGATCCTTCCAAATTATACAGTCTTTCTTAAAATCCACATTGATCTATGCTCAGGTGGACCCTGAGCCCTATTTGTGTTTATGACTAGAACACTCCCCTTGTAGCTATTGCAGGTTAGAGTGCTAGGTCTCTAGAAGTGGTGAATGAGAGAATGGGAATGGCTAAATGCTCATTTATTATTTATTACTCTGGAAACAGCTCAGAGCATTATGGGTCAGCAGAATCATCTTCATATATGATAAAGTGAACATTTGGTATGCTTAATGAAACCATTGCAGTGTCTCTTGCTTTTTCGGAAGAAAGAATAGAACATACTGGCATGAATGAATAGCAACTGAATGTTAATTTAAAATGTCAACTATATTTGTACTCTCTACTTGGTATGCTTGTCTCATTGTTCTAACTCCCTGTGTCTCAATCAGATACTTGTTTCAAAGTCTTGTGTGGCACACCCAGAATTTGATGGGGCCAGTGCATTGTGCATTTATTTGGAGTAATGTATCTTTTATTAAATTTTCTTATTAAAGAGGTTTATACAGAGCAACAGAGAATAAAGTTTCTATTGGAATGCCATTAGGGAACATGAAGAAAAGAATTTGCTGGATAAAAAACTTTTTAAGTTCATGAATTCAAACAAGTGATTCAGAGCTTGCCTGAGGAGTGATTTTCTTGAAATGGTTGTGACAAAATTTCATACAGATGCAAAGATGTCTGGTAGCTGATAGCCATCCTTCATTCTGGATGACTGCTGAAGACTGCAAATATTTGTGGAGAAGTTACAAGATGCCAATAGCAACATGAACTTATTGTGGAAACATAATTTGAGTGTAGACAAGAATGGCAGAGCAGAGCCCCTTGATTAAGTTAATATCTATTGATATTTCTACTGTTGTTTTGACTTCCTAGGCTGTTTATATTCAGTCTTGTTACAACAAAATACAAAAGAAGCTTCTATAACATTGATTTAAAAAAATCCTGCCTTTGGATAGTGTTTGGTGTGTGTACATGTATTTGTACTGAAGTTGACTGTCGGGAAGGTAGAAGTGTTAAAACTGTGGCACAAATAATTATGTTAAATTGCTGAGCATAAATTATAAAGGAAATACATTTTGATTGTAAGCATAAATCAATTTTATGCATCACAAAATTACCACCATTAGAGTTTACTGAGGTGACTTATTTCTGGCAGTGGTGAAAACAATAATAGTTTGAAAATAGAAACTCTGGTGTCTGAAGTCTTCATAAAAACATGAATTCATTGATTCATGAGAAAAAAGCACAAGTGAGGAGAAGTTTATGCATGTGAAGAAATGCACATTTCATACTCATTAACCTGAGACAAGTGAGTTTTCACATCCCTTCAGCATGTCTTTAGCCACACTGATTTAGTCTCTTTATTTAGAGTATCTTGTAAGACTTACACTTCTAAGTCAGAAACAAATTTAGCTGTAAACTTTCAGCTTATTCTTGCCCTATTAAATATACCTCACCATAATTTAAAAAAAGATGTTTGCTTTAGCAGATGATGCACTATTACCTAGCTATCTCTAAATAGGAAGAACCAATCATATCTATAACCAGAAAATTTATAAATCAGAATGCAAATCTTTGAATTTTATACTTGGATTAGGAGAGGGGTTGGAGAGAAGGAATATTCACATTTGAATATAAATGTGTCTAATTTGTGTCTTTTTAGTACTCAAAACATAATACCAGTACTTCTCTTAGGAAGCCCTAGTCAGAGAAGCTAGAATGTTGCTTTTTGCCTAGATTGTAATCCTGCTTCCCCTTCTCTCTATAGACAGGCAACATCTGTCTAAGCATTAGCTAAATCTGATGGAAAGCAGCATTCTGCAGAGATCTGTTTCCCTCTGTTCCCTCTCTTGTTCTGTGGTAGAACTTTCCTTGGGACAGCAGAAGTATGTGACTATTTTGGTTTGGAGGGTCTGACAGCTGGACCGCAGAGAAGGAAGAAGAAAAGACTAAGGTAATGATGATGAAGGAATAGTCCCCATTCTACTTAGCCATGCCAAAAAGGACTTTAAAATCGCACTGACTGATAAAGATAATGAAGTGAAGCTGACCACCGATTACTATTAGAGGTGCCAGCACTTTCTTTTTGAGGATGGCAACATGCCCCTGGACACAGAAGATGGAGAGCACAAACTCAGGGGCCAGACTGCTGGGGACTGAAACCTGGCTATGATTTTTATTAGCAGTATGACCTCTGCCAAAAAATTGGATTGCTCCTTATGTTAGTTTTACCATTACTAAAATGGGGAAAATAACAGTACCCGCTTCAAAGGTCTGTTAGATGAAATAATATATAGAAAATGGTTAGAAGAGGATGTGGCATATTGAAAAAAAATATGTATTCAGATATTATTTATATATATATTTAGACAGTGCAGAATGTGTCAATTACTCCTCATATATGTATTTCGGAAATAGATATAATCATAACTGTACATTTATATTCATTTCTATCCTTTGATTTAGAAAAAACTTTCAGTATTTATTCCATAAAGGTGTGTGTGTGTGTGTGTGTGTGTGTGTGTGTGTGTGTGTTTTCAAATTCTTTTTTCCCCATCCACAGACTGAGGTAGTTATTTTTGTCAAATTTCTGGAAATTTTACATTATTCTACCAAATGAATGTGAATGTTAAGATGTCCCCAAAAAAGAAGATGCCATGTGAGTTTCTGAGAAATAGTTAACACTGGGAGTAAAACTGACCCCAAAGTTTTCTGAATTAAAGCAGATGTTTTAAATGTTTTTTTTAAAAGAATAAATGCCAATAATTCTGAAATAATTGGAAAATCTGAAACTGTCACTTGCAGATAATATAATCATATGCAAAAAATCACATACACAACAGAATTAAATCATCATAACTAAAAACAGAGGTCAGCAAAATTTTCAGGCACAAGATTAACTTAAAAAAATCAAATGTTTTTCTGAATACTAACAGGGTTCAACTAGAATATTTAAAAAAATCTAAGATACTTTTTATAATAGTCAAAAACAAAAACAAAGGACATAGTAATTACCAAAGAAAACACTATGTATTTATGGAAAAATATAAAAATTTATTTTTCTTAGATATAGAGATACAATCCAAAAATATGATGAATCATTTCATATTGTAAATGTAATTTATTATGATAAATATGTCAGTATTTCAAAATTAATCTGTTCATTAAATACTTTTCCAGTTAAATTACTTGCTGGCTTAAAAAAATAATACAGTAAATTTATTTTAAAATTTATATGAAGTGAAAAAAGTTCATGTATAGCTTAGTCAACTTTGTAAAAGAAAAATATTGCTCTCCTATGTATTCCTGTGTGCTATAAAGTCACAGTAATTAAAGTACGTGGGCACTAAATAGAAAAATAGAGCAATACAGCAAAATATAGATCTCAGAGATAGAACCAAGTTTATTTAATAAATTTTATAGGTGATGCTGAAAAACAATCAGGAGACTGTTCCTTTAACTGATGTGATTGGGAAAACTGGCCTACTAAATGGAGAAAAATAAAACTGGATTTCTAGCTGAAACCATATGTAAAGGTGGACTTCAGATTAATTAAAAACCTATATATTAAGGATAAAGCTTTAAGTCAAAGAAAGTAACATTAGAGAAATTTTTGTGACTCAGAACTGGGGAATATTTTTTTAAAACACCAAAAGTACATAAAGACAATATTTGATTACAGTAAGATTAAGGATATCTACTCAACAAAGGATATCATAGATAAAGTTGACAATAGAAAATTTAGAGATGATATATGTGATGTCAAACAGACTAGAGATTAATACCTAGAAACACCTGCAACTTAGCAAGACAATACAGAATCTCTAACAGAAAAATGGATATGAACAGGAAATTTGCATAGAAAAAAAACAAAATAAGACCAAAGAAGCATACAAAGAGATGTCCCAAATCATCTGAAATTAAAGAAATGAAAATAAAAATTTTTCATTTTGATGTCAACAATTAAGTTGAGTAGATTCCAGTCAAGACAGCAGAGTAGGTAAACACTGTTCTTGCCTCTTTTTATGACCACATTAAAATTACAACTAAATTATGGAACAATCAACCTGGAGAACCATCTGAAGACTAACTATATGGAACTCCTATAACTAAGGATATAAAGAAAAAGTCATGTTGAGACTAGTAGAAAAGGTGGAGACAAATTGGTCTCCACTCACCTGTGGTGGTAGAGAATTGTGAGGGATATCTCAGCTTTGGAAGCCTCCTCTGAGAATTGATGGGTCCCAGGCCAACACAGGGCTCACCAGCTCAGAGCACCAGGGCCAGTGAATATCAGTAGTGATTCTGTCCTTTTGGAAACTCAGGCATCCTCTTAAAGGGCCAACATACAGACACACTTGCTCGCAGGCACTTACACTGGGTTCTAGTGGAGGGATGGCAGCTTGGGTGATGCCAGAAATATACTTACTCTCTCTCTAGAGAGTAAGTTGTATAAATTTAAGGTGAGAGCTGGAGGGACAGCTATCATTGTCCTTGTGTTGAGCACTTCTCCAGTGCAGCCAGTGGGTTGGTGCTATCTTTCCTGCATTGAACCCTACCACATTAGGCCAAATCTGAATCTGCACTGGCTTGATGAAATCTGCTTGCTCCACTCTAGTAACTCCCTGGGACCTCACACCATCCAATTTGAAGACCTTCTGAGGCTTATTTCATGGCTGATGTTGATCTATGTTGCAGTTTTTCTTGGACAACTCTTAGAGATTTGTGGGTTTCTGGTGTCTGACCTTGGTATGCTCTGGGCCTTTTGCTGAGCTGCCTTATGATAGGCACTTGTGCCAAATCTGAATCTTCATTAACCTGGTGAACACCACTTACCCCACTCTGATGACTCCTTGAGACACCACCTCTCTTTCAGGGATTGAGACTTAGAAGAAGCCAGCAGGTGACAGTAGGCCTTGGATGTCCTGAACCAAAGGGCTGCCTCAGGCTCAGTACTGATTCACAAGTTGACTTCGCCCACATAACTCCCAGTCCAACAAGACAGCTAACAACCACAAATTGCTGTAGGTATCCCCCAACCAGACACCTCAGCCTGCATGGAAACTTTTCCCAAGGGACCTCAGAACAAACACAGCCAGTACACAGCTTCACACCAGAAAAGAGCACCACCTAGGTGTCACACATAAAGGATGGTCTTGGCAGACCCTACTGGGGTAATTCATACTTTGGGTTATCAGCTCCTGCACAGAAGCTTGTTCTTTGTAGTCATGGCTAATCCTTATAGCCAGTCAACTTGAGGGTCAATCCCACCCCCTGAAATGCCAAAAGTAAGACACACAAAATCACACAAGGGACAACTCTAGAGTACTTGGCTCAGGTGATCAGGGAGACTGTGCACTGGGCTCACAGGACACCTACTATACAAGGCCACTCTGCCAAAACTGGTAGACATAGCAGGTCTACATAATACATAGGAACAAACACAAAGAAACAGCCTAAATGAGGAGACAAAGAAACGTGTCCAAAATGAAAGAACAAGACAAACCTCCAGAAAAAGAACTACATAAAATGAAGGCAAACAACCTATCAGATATAGTTCAAAATATTACTTATAAGGATGCTTAAGGAACTTAGTGAGACCCTCAATAAAGGGATAGTAAGTGTAAAAAAACATAGAGGCCATAAAAATACCAGTCAAAAATTAAGAATACAATAACTGAAATGAAGAATACACTAGAAGAAATCAATAGCAGATCAAATGAGGCAAAGGTAGCAGAAAACACCTAATCATAAAAGCAAAAAGAAAAAGAATTTAAAAAAATGAGAATAGCTTAAAGACCTCTTGGACAATATCAAGAGAAACAATATTCACATCATTGGGGTACCAGAAGAAGAGAGAAAGAGCAAGGGATTGAGAACCTATTTGAAGAAATAATAACTGAAAACTTTTCTAACTTAATGAAGAAAATAGACATACAAGTCCAGGGCAGTATAGAGAGTCTCATACAAGATGAACAGAGAGAGAACTAAACCAAGGCACATTACAATTGAAATGGCAAAAGTTAAAGACAAAGAGAATCTTAAAAGCAGCAAGAGAAGCACAGTTAGTTACCTACAAGGAAACTCCCATATGATTGTCAGCTGATTGCTCAACAGAAGCTTTATAGCCGAGAAGAAATTGGCATGAAATATTCAAAGTGATGAAAATCAAGGACCTACAACCAAGACTACTCTACCCAGCAAAACTATCATATAAAATTAAAGGAGAGATAGTTTCCCGGATAAGAAAAAGGTAAAGGAGTTCATCACCTTCAAACTGATATTACAAGAAATGTTGGAGAGACTTTATAAGAAGAAGAAAGGGGGAAATAACATGAATATAAATAATGAAATGGCAATAAATATGTCCTATCAATAATCACTTTAAATGTAAATGAATTAAATTATCCAATCAAAATACATAGGGTAGCTGAATGGATAAGAAAACAAGATCCATACATATGCTATCTACAAGAGACCCAGTTTAGATCAAAAGACACACAGAGACTGAAAATTAAGGGATGAAAAAAGATATTGCATGCAAATGAAAATAAAAAACAAGCTGGCATAGCAATACTTACATCAGACAATATAGACTTTAAAACATAGTCTATAATAAGAAACAAAGAACATTTCGTAATGATAAAAGAATCGATTCAACAAGAGAATATAACCCTTATCCATTCTAAAGAAAGAGATTGACAATAATACTGTCATAGTAGGGGATTTAACACCCCTGGATAAAATTTCCAGACAGAAAATCAAAAAGGGAACAACAGCCTTAAATAATGTGTTAGACTAAATAGATTTAATTGATATTTTTTAGAATATTTTATCCCAAAGCAGAATATACATTCTTTTCAAGTGCACATAAACATTGTTCAAGATAAACCACATGTTAGTCCACAAAACAAGTCTCCATAAATTTAAGAAAATTGAAATCATATCAAGCATCTTCTCCAACCACAATGATATGAAATTACAAGAAAAAAAACTGAAAAACTCACAAACACATGGAGGCTAAATAACATGCTACTAAACAATGAGATCAAGGAAGAAATTGAAAGATATCTTGAGACAAATGAAAATGAAAATGTGATAACCCCAAATCTATGGGACACAAGTAAAAGCAATCTTAAGAGAAAAATTTGTTGCAATACAGACCTACCTCTAGAAACAAGAAAAATGTCAAATAAATAGTCTAACAGTACTCCTAAAGGAATTAAAGAACAGCAAATAAAGCCAAAGTGAGTAGAAGGAAGGAAATAATAAAGATCAGAGCAGAAATAAACAAAATAGAGTTTAGAAAAACAATACAAAGATCAATGACATTAAAAGCTGATTCTTTGAAAGGATAAAATAAAATTGATAAACTTTTAACCAGAATCATTAAGAAAAAAAGAGAAAGAACCCAAAGAAATAAAATCAGAAATGAGAAAGAAGTGAAAACTGACTCTATAGAAATACAAAGGATTATAAGAAAATACTCTTAACAATTAATGGCAACAAATTGGGCAATCTGGAAGAAATATATATAGTCCTAGATATACAATCTTCCAAGACTAAATCAAGAAGAAACAGAATCTGAACAAACTGATTAGTACTAAGGATACTGAATCAGTAATAATAATAATAATAATAATAATAAAACTTCCACCAAACAAAAGTCCTGGATGGAATGGCTTCACAGATGAATTTTACCAAACACTCAAAAAAATATTAATGTCATTCATTTCAAAGTATTCCACCATTACCCTGATTCAAAAACCAGACAAAAACAGTACAAAAAAAATTATAGGCCAATATTTCTGATGAACATAGACACAAAAATCCTCAACAAAATATTAACAAACTAATTTCAGTGATACATTAAAAAGATAATGCACCATGATCAAGTTGAATTAATTCCTAAAATATAAGATTGGTTCAATATCTGTAAATCAATTAATGTGATATACCATATTAACAAATTGAAGGATAAAAATCTTATGATCATATCAATGGATGCAGAAAAAGCTTTTGACAAAATTCAGTATTCATTTATGATAAAAACTCTCAGCAAAGTGGGAATAGAGAGAACATACCTCAACATAATAAAGGCCATATATGACAAACACACAGCTAATATTATACTCAACAGTGAGAAGCCAGAAGTGTTTCTCTTATGATTAGGAAAAAGATAAGGATGCTCACTTTCACTACTTTTATTCAATAAGTACTAGAAGTCCTAGCCACTACACTCAGACAAAAAGAAGTAATAAAAGGCATTCAAATTAAAAAAAGAAGTAAAACTGTCATTATTTGCAGATGACAGTATAAAGAGAGAACTGTAAAGTTTCCACCAAAGAAATTATTAGAACAGATAGATATGATAAAGTAGCAGAATACAAAATTAATATTTAAAAATTGGTTGTATTTTTATACTCCAATAATGAACTATAAGAAAGAGAAATTAAGAAAACAATCCTATTTACAATTACATTAACAATCCTATTTACAATTACATTAAAAAATACCTAGGAATAAATTTAACCAAAAAGGTAAAAGGCCTATATTCAGAAAATAAGCTATTAAAGAAGGAAATTGAAGAAGATATAAATAAATAGAAACATATACCATGATCATAAATAGGAAGAATTAACATTGTTAAAATGTCCATACTACCCAAAACAATCTATAGATTTAATGTAATTCCTATCAAAATACAAATGGCATTTTTCACAGAACTAGAACAAATAATCCAAATTTTATATGGAACCATAAAGGACCCTGTATAACCACCTCAGTTTTGAGAAGAAAAAATATCATTGGATATATCATGCTCCCTGAAATCAAATTATACTACAAGGCTATAGTAATCAAAATAGCAAGGTCCTGGAATAAAAACAGAGACATAGATCAATACAACAGACTAGAGAGCCCAGAAATAAATCCACATCTATATGGTCATTTAATCTATGACAAAAGAGGCAAAAATATACAATGGGATAAAGACAATGGTGTTGGGAAAATTGGAGAGATAACATGCAAAAATTAAACTGGATTACTTTCTTACACCATATACAAGCATAAATTCAAAATTAATTAAAGATTTAAATGTAAGTCTGGAAATCATAAAACTCCTAAAAGAAAACATAAACAGTAAACTCTCTGAAACTGCTCTTAGAAATATTTTTTCTAGTATATCTTCTTGGGCAAGGGAAACATAAGAAAAAAATAAACAAATGAGACTACATCAACCTAAAAAGTTTTTGCACAGCAAAGGAAACAATCAACAAAATGAAAAGACAACACAGAGGATAGGAGAAGATATTTGCCAATGATACATTTGATAAAGGTTTAACATCCAAATTTATAAAGAACTCATACAACTCAACCCCCTCTAAAAAAAACAATTAAAAACTTGGCAGAGGACCTGAATAGCCCTACAGATGGCCAATAGGCATATGAAAAGATGCTCAACATCACAAATCATCAGAGAAATGCAAATTAAAACCACAATGAGATATCACTTTATATCTATCAGAATGACTATCATCAATAAATCAACAAACAACCAGTGTTGGTGAGCATGTGGAGACAAGGGAACCCTCATGAGCTGTTGGTGGGATTACAAATTGGTGTAGTCACTATGGAAAACAGTATGAGTGTCCTCAAAAAATTAAAAATAGAACTACCTATGTCCTAACAGTTTCACTATGGATATTTATCTGAAGAAATCCAAAGCACTAATTTAAAAAGTTATATGCACCCCTATGTTCACTGCAGTGTTATGATAGCCAATATATGGAAGCATCCTAAGTGCCCATCAAAAAATGATTAAAGAAGTGGCACATAAATACAATTAAATGTCACTTGGTCATAAAAAATAAAGAAATCTTACCATTTGTGACAACATGGATGGACTTGGAGTGTATTTTGTTAAGTGTAAGTGAGACAGAGAAAAACAAAAACCATATGATCTCACTTATATATGAAATCTAAAGAACAAAGTAAATGAACAAGCAAAACAGAAGCAGACTCAGAGATACAGAGAACAAATTGATGGTCACCAGATGGGAGGGGGTTAGGGACTGAGTAAAAAGGTAAAGGGACTAAAAGAGTACAAATTGGTGGTTACAAAATAATAAAGTATAGCATAGGGAATATAGTCAATATTGTAATAACTATGTAAAGTGCCAGGTATATACTGGACTGATTGAGGCGATCATTCATAAATTGCCTGCATATCTGATTACTAAGCTGTATACTTGAAACTAGTATAAAATAATGTTGGATGTCAATTGTAATTGAAAAAAAATAAAGAAATGAGTAGTATGACAGTAGGGATGTTGAAATACAAGAACATTCATGGTGGGAGCATAGACTGAGTCTTACATTTTGAGGATCCATCTGACATTACTTGCTTAAATTAAATATACATATACTCTGAGGACAAGCAGTTTTCTCTTGGGTATATATCCTAGAAATTTATTCCAGGCCAATTTGGGCACATGTACAAGGAAGTTCATTAAGGCATTATTCATGATAGTGAAGAGATGGAGTCAACCTGAATGTATATCACTCGAGGAATGGATAAAAAAAGCACGATGGAGTCATATTGTGAGTTATAATGACACATTTAGATCTAACAGAATGTCTCTACCCAGTAGAGCATGGCTAAATCTTAAGCCTACAGCATTCAATGTAGAAAAAACCCAAATAAGGTCTATAGCTTAGTACAATATATGTAAAATAAAATACAAGTATACATATTAAATAATATACACATACATATATACAAAGGGGTGTGTATGTGTATATATACCTCTCTCTCTTTCTCTCTCTTTTTTTCTTACCTTTATGTATCTTGAAAATGTTCAATGATTGCCTGTGGGAGAGAGAAAAATACAAGTGAAGATGAACACACAAATGGGACTATGCATGACCCAGTGGTATAGTGTCCCCATAAATAAGATTTATGATTAAATCAATTCTCTGCACCTGAGATCAACACTCATGTGTGTTTATGCATGTGCGCATATGCACACATAGACTGAGAATAAATAGTCAAGGAGTTTAGGAACCAGCTTCCTCTACATCCTCACCAACCCCCCGTTAAAGACCATCCAGCAAGACTGCTATACATGTGACAGTAAAGCCTCTGTGTAACAGTATGATTCCATTGCTTCTGAAAGCAGACTTTCATTTTTCTTGTACTAAAGTTGAGGCAATTTTATTTTTGGTATAGAACCACTTCTCCTCAAGTGGAATATCAAAGCATTCCTCTCCACCAGGACATATTGGAAATTTCATTTACCATCATTATGATAAAATTTCACCCGAGAACATGATAAGCAACTTCTGTTGCATTTTCTGTATTCATGTGTTTAGGGAAAAGGTGAGTTGTTCTCCCAATTCATGCAGATGCTAGAATACTAAGATGAAAAATGGGAAAATCATCTCACATGCCTCAAATACTAAACAACATCAGGGTTTAAAAAACTATTTCCAGATATTCAGAAAATTTTTCAGTCCATCAAGGAGTAAATCAATTTGCAGGTGCTATTGATAGCTATTTAAGAGAGAAGATGGAACATCTTGATTGGGAAAATTCAATTAAAAAAGAAAGCCAATTTGCCCTTTTTGCATGTATCATTTAATCTATTTTCACAGACTTTTTAGGTTTTTATTATACTTTGTAAGAATTTAATTATTAGAGGTCACTTTTTAAAAAAATCAAATTTTACCTATAGAACCCCCTAATTTGGAAAAGATTAAAATGTACAAATTGCCAGATGTTAAACAGTCATTGGATGTAAAGCACAGTTTAGGGAATATACTCAACAATATAATAACTATTTATGGTATCAGATGGGTACTAGAGTAATGGAAGTGATCACTTCATAAGTTATATAAATGTCTAATTACTAAGTTGTACACTTGAAACTAATATGTCAACTATAATTAAAAATAATTTTAAAAATTCCTAGTTTACCAAAAAGGAGACAAACCCAGAAATAGAATAAGCCACTCTCTAGTCTGAGATGCATTTAAACTTTCTGGGATGATCTAGAATATTCTATGTGTATTCAGAAATACTGTGTATTTATTGTATCTTCTATGTACCTACTAATAATAAATATTAAATAATTATTTATATGCATTAAAAGAAAAGGTTAATTGAGCTCAAAACATTAATGGACTTCTATATTATCAGAGTTCTCAAAAGTGTTTCCTATGCAAGTGATTCATATTTATTATTTTTATAGTCTTCATCATTAATTACTTCTTTCTCAAATATATTCTTTCACTAATTAATTAGTGAATGCCAATTTCAGGCCAGGGACTGTTGGAGCCTTTGGTGTCACTCTCACTAGCCTCCTTGTCTATGAGAGGGTTTGTATCTTAACTTATTTCTGTAATTTCAATACCAGCAAAGTTCACAGGATATAGGACACACATGTTGGCCTGGCTGGAAGGAAGGGACCTGAAGAAGATCTTTTGGCCCCCACCTCCAGTTCCATTTGGGACATTGTTCACTTTCCTTCTCAAGACTTTTTTTAGAGAGGTCTTTTGTCCCATTTTCTATATCTCTGTCACCTGTTATTGACTCAGTATTTAATAATATAGGTGCTGGCATAATATTTCTTAATCTTGTGAAAAAAATTTATTTTCTATTGTTGTTTCTCAGCACCAGAACAAAGAAAGTGAGTAGCAATGTTTACTTTGTGCCAGACACTGCTTTAATAATGTTACATGCTTTTAGTTATCTAGGCCTTACTACACTCCTCAAGGAGGTGGAAAAACACCCAGCTCACAGCTCTCAGATGCTAAACAATGAGTCAAAAACTGCTTTCATATTTTCAGAAAATCTTTAACTTAATCAAATGGTAAATCAATTTGCAAGTGATGTTGTCAGTTACTATCATAGCAATTATGATTATCATTTACAGATGAGAAAACTGAAACCCAGAGAATTTATGTAATGTATTCAAGGATGCAAGTAGAGAAGCTATCGAGTAGAGAAGACATGAATCCTGTCATGAGATATGGCTCCAATCACTTTTCCAAATCAGTCTCCATTCTTTTAGATCCAACCTGAAAGATGTGGAGAGAAGGGGACGTATTCTGCTCAAGCAAGGTCCGGTTGTTTCCATCCTTGGTCTACCTCAATATGGTCTGAGATGATGTCACTAATGGTCTTAGTGAGAATCCACTGCTCCAGCAAATGAACAAAAACAGTGTCCTGAATTCAGATGTCCTATATTCGGTGGCAATAGAGAGGAAGAGTGTGGGCTGGAAAAAGGGATAAGGTTGAGGATAGAGAGTAGACAGATCACAAAGATGAAGACCCTGAAGACGGGAGTGTAGATGGCCATTAATGATAGGCCACATGGGAAACATTAGTGGTAATCTGAATAATTTGGCTAATGAATATGTGACAGAGCAAGCTGTTCTAGCAGGGAAAAAATGTCATTGCCCCTTTATTTATTTTTTTCTGTTTTAATGGAAGGAATTTGCTTCCATGCTTATCCTGGAATTTTACAGAGGTAAAACAGTTAATTTGAAAATCTTCTAAAGATAGGTTGATTTTGATTTAAAATCTAATGTGTACCTTGCAGAAATGGCAACAGTTTATTTTATTGGGGGGTGGAGAGTAATAGCTGAGAAAAAGTTCTTTCTTATTTTCCTCCCTCAACCCCTCATTTTCTTAAGCAAGGGGTTTCTTGTATGTAGAATAGTTCTCATAAACTAATGTTTTGATGAAATTAGAAGCATACATATTAATGCCACTTGTTTTTCCAAATTTCTCAGAGAATGGTCTTGAAGTACATGTTGTAGGTTCTGTCAAATTTACATGTCAGACAGGGATTGCTTGAAAGCTAAATTTATTATCTGAATAGCCCCTCACTCTCTTGTCCCTGATGCATATACCCTGCAGTAAGGCTTAGAGTTTGCTAAGTCGTGGATAGTACATCTTTGTCAGGAATCCTGCCTGTGCCTTTGGCTTGTAATTGCTGATTGAAAAATGTGGCATATGTCCCCTATATATAGAAATGCACATATTCATACGAGGCTATGTAGCTACAGATAGACACACTGACACCCCCACATGTGGGTCTGTGAAAATTTTTTTTCTCGACTGACTCTTTTCTTCAACCCAATGATTTCCTAACAATCTGTTACCCATCTAAGACAGATTGCTTTTCATGGTTCAGCAGTTCCAGCACAGACATTCATTTTAATCAATAGAGCAGTCAAAAGAAAGAATAGATTTACTTGTTTTTCTCTTTTTTTTAACATTTAATTGAAAAATTTTAAATAGTTACTAACTTGTGTAGATCTCAAAGTTTAGGAGGCAACAGTAGGTAAGCGCATAAAGTGCAAAACCATCAACCCACAGGATTTGGGTCTGTTGAGAGGCTAGACTTGAATGAAGTGGTGATACCTGTTTCTGTGCAACAACTCAGTTCTCCTTTTGTTTTTCTTCCACTGTCACCACCAATACACATTTAATACTCAGGAATGTCTCTATAAATTCCTATCCATCACTCTCACTGCCAATACCTTAGTTCAAGTCTTATCCTGTGTTCCTGCACATCTGGTCAATCCTTCCTTTAAACTACTCTTCGAATTAGCTTTCTAAAGAAAAAATCTAACCTTGCCACTTTCTTGTTTAAAGACCATATCTAATTCTCCATTGCTATGTGTCCTTGAGCTTGTTACTTAAACACTCTGGACTTCAGTTTTCTTACATATAAAATGAAATTAATAAATCCAGATGCTTTAGCAGAGAAGGTAGAGTTTTTTTACCCTCTACTTGTAATCCTTTCCACCCTCTATTGAATTAACTAGTCTCTGAACACACCATGCCTTTTACATAATTCTATCTCTAGAAAACTGGTACCCTTCCTTCAAGACTCAAGCCAAATGTCTCCTCTATGGTAAAAACATCATTCTTTGGAGATTAAGTATCTTCCTGTTCTGTGTTTCCCCTGCAAGCTCATTGGCCATTGCCTGATAACAACATTGACTGTTGCTAGCATCAATGTTCTTTGCAACCAGGCTGTAGGCTTCATGAAGGCAGAAGTCTACCTTATCTTTTTATCTATTATCACTTAGCACAATGCCCAACACAAAGCTGAATAAACAGTGTGCATGGGCAAGCATATAATCTGGAGAGTCTGGTTTATATAGCACCATCTGAAAACTGGTCTTTTTGTCAGTCTAATTCTGCTAGGAAATTTAGAGAAAAGTTTTCTATTCAAAGTTATTTAGGTTGATGTTGGGTCAGAATCTAAAGTCCTCCTAGAGCTTCTAAATCACTACAGGCAAGTTATTAAGAGAAAAGATAATTTTGGAGGGCGATCTTGATTGGTTTTGAAACACTTCTGTATTTTCCTTGATGCACTTAAGATGTGTAGACCATTGCATGTATAGATAGATCATTTCCTTTCACAATATTTTTTTTATACAGCTCTTGTATTTTCCTAATGAGGCTATAATTTTATGAGATACACATTATCACTCTAATGGTGGGGAAATTGAGACATTTGAGGCATATCACTTGGGAAAGTCTTAAGAACTCCTGCTACCTAGACCAATTGTATCAGACTGCTGGGAGTGGGCTAGACATCAGATTTTTCAAAGCTCCCTATACAACTTCAATTTGCAACCAAGTTGAGAAACTGCCTTAGCTCTGGAAGTTTTGGATTCCACACCCGTGGTGACTTTGAAGTGGTAGAAATAAGGCCAGAACCTGAATTTCTGACTTGTGCTAGTATTCCAAGCTGGTCTCAACACAGAGTGGTGGCTTCCCCTGGTGTGACTGGGGCTGGTCACTGTTTTTTTTTTCCTCACCTGCATACCAGGGATGCAAATATTCTTCCTTTAAAAAAGTTCTATCTGAATACAGTTAGATATGACTCTATAGGTGGGGACAACTTAAATCAAGAGGCAATAAATTATACAAAATTAAAAAATAATTTATATTATAAAAATGGATCCCTTAGAGTAGGTGGGCTTTTTATAGAAGGATTGGTGAGACACTTGAAGGTCTGAGGTCCATGTTTGCAGTGTTTTCCTTCATGGCAACATATGGGGCTGGTAACTTTTACATCAAGTATTTAGAGATATCCTCTAAGTCTCACTTTGAGCAGGGTGCTATATAGACTGAAGCAATCTATGTCTTCTTAGTATGTTGTTCTAGTCAGCTGTCTTCCTCAGAATGTATGGTAATTTGCCTACCCCTGAAAAGAAACCAAACACAGACTGAATATTCTGCAGGCAAAATCATACTTAGAGTGTCTCAGGTTATCAGAGTAAGTGGTAGTTGTCTGATTATAAAGTGGAAAGATATTATTCAGACATGGATCTATGTGTAATCAGCAATGATGAAAAAGGAGGTGTACAGGAAGTGAATGGTAATTAAAGGGGATTAGGGACATTTTTGCTTGGGTGTATTGAGTCTCTCACATGCCTAGAGAATGACCCATTGACTTTTAAGGTGCCACTAATATTGCAGTTCTGAAATGGTTTGGGAATATAGATGCATATACTCTAATTTTGGAAGGAACCAAACAGCAACATTCATGAAAGAATATAATAAAACAAGTTTCCAGTCAAGAAATACAAGACAAAAATATGGTTTTCACCAGTAGTTGCAGAAGATAATTAGGCCAAAGCCTGCTTATCCACATGCAGGGAACTTATTTTGAGAAGTCTGAGACCGAACAGATTTTGAGATAAAGAATTTTACTTCCAAGAGAAAGAATACAAGCAGTTTTATCTGGTGTGGGATCATCAGGTCTGGAGTGTGGAGACCTGGTACTATTCTCATCTGCCAGCAGATTGACTTGCAATGTCATCTTTTTATTGTCAGGCTTATAAAACTCTAAGCTGCTGAACAGATATAGACAGACAGACAGATAGATGATAAAGAGATAATAGATAGAGAGATAGATAGATAGATAGATAGATAGATAGATAGATAGATAGATAGATAATCAAGCAAGCGAATGTGATCTTTGAATGCTGATACTTAAAGTGAGCACATAAATATGATTGATAGCTTATAAAAGAACTCAGCTTTCTTCTCCTCTGACTGGTGACTGTGGTGTCTCCATAAAGTAGTATCTGAAAGTTTTTGGGGGTTGTGAGAGAGAACATGGGCACTATCTGAACAATTTATACTCATTGGCACAGAAAGCTACATTTAAGGCTCAAGCAATTGCGAGACTTCTTGCTTTTGTGATGGTATATGAACCTGACCTCATGAACTGAAGATAAGTACAAGCCTTTCTTCTAATTACAGATCACTTCCTTTTCACTGGGAGCAAAGCAAAGATAATCTTGTTTCATATGCAGATTGCAGGAAATGTTCCACTTGTCTCTGTAGTTTCTCTTGACATTGAAAATCATTCATAGTCCTGCCACTGTTAGATGGGGAAGAGGGGTGGGGGCATTGCTTCCAAGAAAGCGAACATTGGAGAATTAGATCCTGTTACCTTGGATAAATATGAAACTTTAAAATACTACAAGAAGACCCCTGCAATCCCTGCTAAATGAGATTTGATTTCTCTTTAAGCTGTTTTTAATAGCTGGAATTATAGAACATTGCTGTTTACAAGCTAATAGGTTTGTGAGCAGGCAACTTGCTTTGTGCTCACAGTGATACCATTTACACCTGTATTCAAGAAGCAAGCCCTCAAATTTGCAGGCCTCTTAGCAAATTGAAGCTGAGCTTACTGCTTTTGGAGTTCTTCTTCTTGTCTCTCCCTCTTTCTCTGTCACATCCCTGTCCCTGTCCCTGCCTCTTTTCCTTGTTTCTCAAAATGCTTTTATTGTTGTTATTGTTCTTATTGTTTTTCTTTTGTCAAAGGAATTTTATTCAAATTCTGCCTCTAGTTTGTTGAGTTTTAGAACTGGGGAATGGAGGAAATGAAAAAGCCCTAGGCAATTGGGCCTTTATAATTAATTAAGAGATATGTAGGCCCTAGACTGACTAAATTTTGCTTGCTTCCAGAAAACCAGGTCTTCCTTTGTACATTCTGTTCTGTGAAGCGACCCAGATCACCAACATACAAATGTCTGTGAGGAGGAAGCAGGGTGGGGGTGGAGGGTTGGGTTGAATATGAAGAGGCGATTTGCCTTTAAACTTGTGTTTTCTACCCTAAAATATTAATGGCAATTAGTTACAATGATTAATATGAGTAATAATTAGTCAGTCCATATTTTGGGGCACTAACAATATGCCAGGCCCGATTTTTATATGCAACTTGTCAGGACTTTCAACTGCTTTTGGATATGGATGCAATTATTCCCATTTTTCAGATGGGGAACCTGAATAACTGCCACCCTGAGCCCCAAGGCAGAGCTAGTAAATGGCTGAGCAAGACATAACTGGAGCTCCATCTGACTCCAAATGAGATGCTTGTAAGACTGCCAGCAGCAAACACTGACAGGTGCTAGCTATGCTGGACACCCTCCTGAGCATTCTGCATCTGTTAAATCATTCAGTCTTCGCATCTACCCTGTGCAGGAGGGATGGGCATTATTTTACATTTTACAGCTTAAAAAACTGAGACACAAGAAGTTATATACCTAGCCTAAGTCATACAGCCTAGTCATGAAATGAGAGTGCTTGGGGTATGAACCCAGGCTGTTTGCTCCCAGAGTTTGTGCCATTAAATGGCTATGCCTTACCTCCACGTTTCCTAAACTCTGGAGTACATTTAGCTGTTTGAATCCACTTGAAAACATGTATTAAATACCTATAAGGTTTCAGTTTCTCTCACATTCATTTCTGGGAGAGAAACAACTGGAAACACCACATTGGGTTTGAGTAGGTGGGAGAGTTACAGGGAGCTGCCCGTTCCTCTTTTCTAAACATCTTTAAGGTTTGATACTGACATTCTTATCTTTAAACAAAAGCTGTCAAAAATAAGGCAACCTTTTAAATGCTTGACCTCTACACTACCCAGGATAGGTTGTCGCTGGGTCTTACATCCTTCTGAGCTAGGCTCTGGTTGTTGTGCTAGATAGCAGGGGGCCACAGATGAATAGAGTGAGTAAAAGAGCCCTGAAAACCACCAAATGTGTCCCTCCCCTGTAATTCATCCATCCATCAACACTTCCATCCAACCATCCATCCTTCCAACCCTTCCTCCATTAATCCATTCAACAAAATAAACTGACTACTCAGTGTCTACATTAGGGGTAGGTGCTCAATACAAGGAATCAACAGAATCAGTGTTTTTTTTTTAGAAGAAAAGGAGGTTAAAAAGGCCTTCATAGAATACATGACCTTTGGCATTTTCTAGAAAAAAAAAGATGGCAATAGAAGTTTATTAATATTTAGAAGTTCCCTGGAACCATCTCTCTGGTGACACGAAGTGGTGATTTCATTTCTTTTGATTCAGCTTATTCTGACCTCACTTATCACATTCGTCGAACCACTCTCCTGGTTTCCTTTATTCACCTTGTCAAATTGTTCTTCCTCATTCACAGTGTGTAGTGAAAAAGTAAGAAATAACAGACACTGCAAACAGTGTTAAAGCAGCTTAATAAATCATTTTAAGCTATTAAAATTGATATTAAGTTTTTTTGCAAGATTTTATCATTTACAATTTTTAAACATGTTATTTGTCAACTGGTTAAGCAAGAACAACCAAAATTTCATTGGGGGGATCTGATTTCTCAATGCCTTTAACCAAAATGGGATGGAAGTGACAGAATCTTTCTTGTAGAGAGAGGTAGGATGCCAGTCTGAAGTTTGGCAGTTGACCTTGTGATTTATTTGTTGGTATATTTTGAAGACAGCCAAAAGCAGTTGTGAAAAGTGTATATGCTTTTCCTCACTCATGTGTCTCCCTTCCAGGGGGCTAGAATAGGGTCTGGCAAATCACATCACCATCATCTTAGGCTCTCCTCTGCTGGCCATCATTTACCAAATATTTATTGAGTTCCTACTATGTGCGGGCACTGTTGGAAGCAATTGAGTCATATCAGTAAACAAAACAAACTGATCCCTGCCCTTGTGAAATGTATCTGCTAGCAGGAGGAGATATATAATAAAAAAATGGACAATTAATATATAAATGTGATAGTAAGTTACCAGATGATAAGTTTTAAATGGGGGGAAAAAGAGAAAGCCATAGTATATGGAGTGAGCTAACAGATCTTGTTTGCAAGTAGCAATGCTTTTTGCTGTGGAGTTCCTGGCATTTTCCTAGTGGGAACGGCATCTGAATCCCAAAGACTAGAGCCAAACTTATTGCCCCATTCACCAGCTCTATGAGGTTCTTCTAGGGCCAGAAAAAGTAATCAAGAGGTGGCTTTTTGTGAAACTATGCTGCCCAATTCCAAGAGGAGGATGTCCTCTTCCTGAACCACCCCATCTATTCCTCATGCTACAGAGGACTGTGCTAACTCCTGGGACCCTGCTTTTCCTTTTTTTTTTTCTAGGAGGAAGGGGCAGGCCTAAGTTGGAGAGGCCAGGTAGATCACACCTGGAACATAACATCTATTGGCTGTTTTAGAGTCTGGGAAGCTGAGGAGTAAAATTGCTCAGCAGCATATAGAGCAAATGTCTTTATTTGAACAAGTATGATGATTCAACTGTTTCCTCTTCAAATCGATGCTGACCACCCCCTCTATGTCTGGTTTTGGATTATTTTGGGGTGGAAATATAAAATCAGGGCTTCATTCTTGAAAGTTGTGTGTGAGCTTATGGAGAGAATGAACATGTGTTTGCTCTTCTAGTTCTATTTTGTGCAGAGTTCTAGTTCAAAGTATCTCACTGATTTTATCTAAGAGGTAGGCTATGCTCCCAGTTACTGGTCAAGGGAAATCCCAGCAATGGGGAGTTAGGGATCAGTGGACAATACCTGGAAAACTCTATCTTTGGAAGCCACCAATGCCACTTAAGGCAGAGCTTTGGGGACACTAGGTTGTTAAGAACCAGTAAATGAAAGAAAGAAGGATTTTATAGTTAGCATACATAAAATTAGAGAGTTGTGTAGTTCATTATATTTAGCACAGTCTTAGGAAAATGTTTGGCTTCCCTGGTGGAAATTGTTAATTCCACAAATGGCACCTACCAAGTGACCTGTAGTGAAGGAAAGAATTGAGAATCATTGGCTTAGGAGGAGGGAATGGGGTATGAAGGGCTAGCTATTTTAGAGGCAGTTCTAAGTTTTTCAAATATGTCTTACCATAAGAATCTTTTGGGGAACTTGATAACAATAATGATTCTTGGGCTTCTGAAATAATCAATCAGTCTTTAGGGAAGGGGCTTGGAAGTTCTGTCCTTAACCAGCACTCCATGAAATTCTTTTAGGGTAGAGCACGTGGTTGTCAACAGGGTTGCACATTAGAATCAACCAAGGAGCTTTTAATTATTGCTGATGCTTAGACTTCACCCCAGAGAATCTTTTGTAATTCATCTTGATGGGAACTGAAGGAAGGCTGCTTCTGTTCTAAAGCTCAGCAGGTGAATCATATGCAGTTGAGGGTAAGGCTTCTGTGTAGAAGAGCTGGGTTGGGATCCCTTCCTGGTCACTTACTGTGCACCCTTGAGTGAGTAACTTTTATGTACTATACCTCAGGATCTCAGGGGATAATGGGGTGTTGTTCCTGCCCTGCCCCCTCACAGGTTCTCTGGAAGATTGAAAGGGACAATGGATGTGAGCACCTTCCTCTATCTCAATGCAGAGTGAGCTCCCTTTGGGCCTGTGTCTGGACCTCTCTGGCCATCCACTTTTTCATAGCTTGTGCTTGTCTGGATGAGAAAAGCACAGGGCGTGGGGAGTTTAGTTTACATGGTGGCCGAGCCAGGTTCTGGCTGCTGCCATGAGCCCCGGATGCCCCTGTAATGAGGAGGGAAGGCACTGGGCAGGAAATTAGCTTTAGTGCTGCCCTGTCTACCCCCACATTATTCTGACTTACTACATTGTAATAAATTGAACGATTCCACTTCATTATTTCATATTTGAGGAGATTTATAGATTGTCCTGGTGCCTGAAGAGGCAGTGATTAAAGAAGCAGCGTGCTAATGAACAAGACTCTGCACAAAGCTGCTTTAATTAATGCACAGCCAGAGGCTGTAAACTACTTGCTGATAACGAACCTGTTCATTGAAGAGTTGAACTGGCATCCTCCCACAGAATAGGGGATGACGGGTGACATGGGGAAGTTATTCAAGTGGCAATTAGGGCTACTGAACTGTGACTCCTTCACCACCCACTGGGCTCACAATAGCAGAGTTGCCCAACACATACTTTGTTTTATCTGCAAAGAAGTTGCTACTCTTCCTGGTCCATTGCCACCTCATTCTCTTCCATCATCCTTTATCCCAGTGGCTTAAACTTTTTAAAAATTTTGTTTGATTCATATTTATGAAGTAAAAGATGACTATCAATCTTCACAAAGTTCTTGGGATATGAAACAGTTGCTTCCACCCTAAACTTCTTTCAGAACTCTGGAAATTTAATTAAGTCTGGTGCTTTTTGGAAAGCCTTAAAAACTTTTTTGCTCTTTCCTTTTCATTTATTTATTGTGTGTGTGTGGAATGATACCTGTTGGCAGCTTGGCTTTGGAGAGTTCCATCTCACCAGTTTTTCACCTGCTAAGTGACCTGACTTTCCTGTTTGGATGTGCATGGGAGGTGGCTGGAGCTAGTCAAGGTCTGCAGAACAGGCCCAGATATTCTTGATGCTTGTCACACTGCTCTGCACCCCAGGGTTTTTCAGTAAATGCTGTTTCCTGACAAATTAAGTCCAAAGGGTATGAGTAACACAATAACCTTTCTCTGTTTTTTTAATGGTTTCCTGCCAAGATTTGATGTTTGGAGATGTGAAACATTGTGATAAAATGGCTTTTCAGCGAGTTGATAGCAGTGATGCTTTCTGCCACGAGACAGAACATTATGAGCAGTATGACTAACACTAATAATAGTGATTCTAATAACAAAAGGAATGCAGCCATAATAAGAGATAAAAATCCGAGCCAACAGAATGATTTGAGAAAAAAAAAATAATGAAGTGGGATTTCTTGAATTAACCGTTCCATTTAATAGATACATCAGCAGAACCAAGGCATGGAAGAATGTAATCAAGGTTTTGACTCTGGTGACAGAACTGAACTAGACGTGGAGATTGGGGAACAGTCAAATAAAATCAGTTATAATCTTGGTGTCTTGGCTGCTACACATCAAGAAAGTTGTACAGTTCAGAGATTTCTGGATGCCTGCTATGAAATCCAGATAGTTTTATTTCAGCAATAAGCTCTCATTGCTCTGACCTCCTACTTATGAGGACTTCCAAGAGAAAGGTCATCCCACACAACAAGAAGCCCAGACCTCCAAGGACTGAAGTTTTCGTAGCTTTTGGAGACCAGAACTCTCAGTCAGGAGGGTCAAAGCCACATTCCAGCTGGGTAGGTCTGACATGCAGAAGCAAGAAACCAATTTTACTTCTCATCTCTTTCACTTAAATAAATGTACCTTTGGTGCATAATGGCCCCAACTTACTGCCTGTCTCCTCTGGTGCACAGCTAAGGTTTTGGTGGCTTCTTTGTTGCTCCAAGTCTAACCCAAGGTCTATGATATCACTGTGCACCTATCTGTCTTGCTCTCTAAATTTTCTCTGCTTCCTGTGATGAATCAGCTTAGATGTGCTATATCCCCCTCACTATGGTTGTCTCCACTCTTCATATTATTTTCCCCCATATGAAGACAACTGCAATATTTACATAAAAATTAAAGTTTTAAGAAATTTGAAGAAAAGGCTGGGACAGGTCATAAAATTAGCATTTTAATGTAATATAGTAAGAACATATTAATCTCAGAAATAATAACTGTTCATAGCAAGCACCGATTTTTTAAACAATAGCATTTTTTTCTTAAGTGTTAGGGCACTATCCTTGTATTATTTAACAGACTTGCTTTTTATCTTACCTTTATTTGACATTTAGAAAAACTGAGGCATCTAGGAGATATTTGACTGAACCAGGCATACTAGTACAGTGGGAGCAAAATAGTGTGAGATTCCAGGTAAGAACTCACTCATGAGAGAGATCTATTGGCTTGGTGAATTCTGCATTATTTATCTCTGATTTTTGATAAGCAATCCTGAACACTTTGCTGGGTATTTTATGACCAAGATGGGGTGGGGCCTGAAACTGAAACATTGGAAAGGGGGATGATGAGCAAAATTTTATGTTTTTCAGCGTACTTATTCTAGATCTCACTTTCTCTGCCATCTCCAGACTATAGGTCAACTATCAGGTATATTTTTTGAATTAAGTTGAGAAAGCAGTGCATTTTGGAAATAGAACAGAATTCACTTCTAAATGACACATGAAACTCAATTTTTAATGGTGAAGAATATCACATATACATGTCTATAAATATGGAAGACTAAGCAGCACAAAAGATAGAAATTTTAGCCAGCAGAACATGTAACATAGGCAGTCAACTTTATGTTAAAACCAAGAAAAAATGATTTTTTAACCCTAGTCCTACCTTCAGGAACATTACTCTGGTCCAAATATAATGAAAGGCTTGGCTGGGAAAAAAGATACTAAAGAAATTAAAATCCTGCATGAGGACTTAATATGAATGATTTATTTTTCTTATTTGTACAAAGAGCATTAGCTCCTGAGAACTGCTGGAAACAGGAATTATGAAGGGTAGAATTATTTTTGCAGTCCCACAACTGCTTCATTGACATCAACTTGGGAAGAGCAAACTCTTAGTAATTGAAATTTTCTAAAAGCATAGAGAAATTATATTTTTGCCCTTAAATTCACAAGAATTCAAGAATTGCTGACAAGAATTATAGTGATTTTGGCCATCTCCAACTGCCTTCTACTCCTTTGTATTCTTTTTAGAGCTTAAACTGATTTATTCTTCTTCCTCTATCCTTACCCCTTTGATCATTATCAAAGATGCCACCTTCTCTGGAGAAGGTTATTGTGGTAAATATGCTTTCTAGCACTTTATTTTATTTCTTGTATTGTTGAGCTGATCAGAAGAATTGAGTCAACATGGCATTTGCTGGAAAAAGACATAAAGTCTAATGTTTAAAGGGGACTGTCAAAAGTCAACCGAAAAGGTGTGACAAACTCATAGGCCTGAGGAGGCAGGCCTTTTACCTAAATGAATGAGATAATGCCCATCAATTAGTGCTAAGTGGCTTTGACTAAGACCAACTATAACACCTGTCCAATTTAAATTATGTTGTACAGTGTGATTATGGGTAAAAACAACTGGCTCCAAAATACTCAGAGAGACATAAGTTGTTTCAAGAGCAGCTAATTTGTAATGCTTAGTGGCCATGTGCTTCCACATAAATGTATTGCCAAGTTGCAGAGACGACCTGGCTTCTTGGCCATGAAAGATAGGAATGGTGCATTTTTCTGGTGCCCCTCACATCAAATGAATGTCTTTTATCTATTCTCTTCAGCAAACTTTATCTCCTATCACCCACCTACTCCTTCTTTTTTTCCTATTCTCCTCCCTAAAATTTCCTCTATTCCTTTATTCTCTTCTTTATTTTCTGCATTTTTTCCCCATAGGCTTGTTTAGACATAGATAGATACCAGACCCATTTGTAAGATACAGTAGAAATAAGGAGAAAGAGAGTCGGGGGTCTTTCTTTCAACAGTCTCAAATGGCAAATACTTAAGAAAGGTTATCTTATAAACTTTTGCTAGTGCTTGTAATGATTAATAAATTGTATTTGAGAAGTTATTGTTCACTATCAAAACTATTTTTATTTCCTTTTAAACATTTCTCTTAATCTTTTTAGTTGGATTTAATAAACAGCCAATTATTTTTATTATTGTAATTAGCTCTGATATATTTAATATAATATTTAACTTTAAAGTCTATAGATTTCATTTTCTAAGTATCATGATTCAAGTTCCTGGGGAAACAGGAATTTGAGAACTGATGTTCTGTTTGGATGTAATCTTGGGCATAGCACATGCAAGAGAGTGAGAGAAACAAGGTTGGGTGATGGGAAAAATTTACCTGCTCTATGGTCACAACAATTGCCTCAGCTGATCCCTCGGGACAATCTAGAAGCTGGGATGGTCCCTCAGATTTGTCCCTGATTGATGAAAAGGGTTCAGGCCTTTGCATTGCCTCATCAATTCCTCAGCAAATCAGCTCTGATTGGTTGGAGAAAATTCCCAGAGCAGAGGATCTCAGTGGGCAATATTCTGGGAAAGGAGTTCTTCTATCTTGGTAGAAGTGGGGGTGTAGAATCTGGGTCTGTGTATCAGGAAGATGGATGGATAAGATTCCCATCCAATTTCTCTCTAGTCCAGATATTATTTTGTTTGTCAACTATCACATGGGATAAGATTAACTTCTGGTTTTGAGAGTTGGGAACACTGAAACACCAGTATGACTATTATTTATAGATGAAACATTATACTCTCTTTCTTTACACTCTCCCTTTTCACTCTTTTTGCAAATTTTGTGTACAATTCTGTGACACATCCATGGTTCTCTCCCCACAAAACCTCACTCTGGCATTCTGACAGCATATTTTATAGCTATGTATAAGTGACACGTAAAGCCTGATATAGGAAAAACAAAAAGATATGCCATATTTGGGAGCATACACAGAGCATTTTCTAACGGGTCACACCACAGCGAGCAGTTTGAAACTACTTGTTTGCCTATGCTGCAGATGTTAGCAGATTGTGACTCCTTTACTACCCATGTCCTAATTAGGAAGCTTCAACTGAGATTGGATTCTAAATACTTGCTTCCCTTCATATTAGATATCAGTTTCCACCTGTGTCTCTTGTCAACTATTGTCTTGCAGGTATGTCTAGAGTGAGTTGGCATGGCAGGGAGGGGTGGAGATATACCACATATTAATGATTCCATGTGAAAAGAAAACAAAATACAAAAGGTGGTACCTGCGGTCTACAGTGTTGATGTTTACTGGGTGATGGATGAATATGGTGAACAAGGCAGCATGACCTGATCAGGGTGAAATGGCTGAGCAGGAGAACGGCGAGTGAATCAATCATGAGACCTGTTCCACCAGCCGACTGGGTTCATCAGTCTCACAGCCTCTCTCAACAGACTTATAAATTACCCCTGATGGAGGGATGGCATATTGGGCCAGGTTTCGGTGACTTCTCCAGCAGAGATCAATAGGCTGCGGTGAATAGAAACAACACAACTCCAATGAGATAGTTGGTGATGCACTCTGACTTTATTTCATCAGCTGTGCTTGCTTTTATAATCCTGTATATTCTGTGCCCAAGCTTAAAGCCTCCATCCTAAAAAATCTAGACTTAATTTAATATCTACATGTGGTGTCCATTAGTGCTTAGGAACATGGCTTTCTGGATGTGAATGCTGCCCTCACTTAATAGCTGAATTGGATAATTTGCTTAATTAACTCATTTGTTCCTGAGACAGTTCACTTTTAAAAATGGCAATGATAATAATAATAATTAATAATAATAATAATAATAGTTACTATTCCTTCCTCATAAAATTCTTCATAGGGTTTAATTAGTTATTTTATAAATTACTATTTAATAATTTTAGCAATTATTATTATGGGAAACCCCATTTAGTTTCAGAAGTTGAGCATGTGTCTTCCTTCACTGATAAAACAATGTCTTGCACATTACCTTAAAGTATACACACCTACATTTATTTTCATTTTTTTTCAGTGAAAGGAGGAACTATGTCTTTTGTAATTCAAGTTCAGCCTTTCTACCTGAGACTCTCCTTCTATTCCCTTCTATGTTTTTCTGGGTTTGGCTTCACATCATACACTTTCACTTACTGTTCTCTACTAATTTTTTTTTATTTTTATTTTTTAATTAGAGTTGACATTCAATATTATTTTATGTTAGTTTCAGGTGTACAGCATAGTGGTTAGACATTTATACAATTTACAAAGCGATCCCCCAACTAGTCTAGTAGCCATCTGGTACTATACTTAGTTATTACAATATTATTGACTATACTCCATATGATGTACTTCACATCCCCAAGTCTATTGTGTTACTACTAATTTATACCTCTCAGTCCCCCAAATCCACCCCCTCCCAGTCTGGTAATTACCAGTTTGTTCTCTGTATCTATGAGTCTGTTTTCATTTTGTTTGTTCATTTATTTTGTTCTTTAGATTTTACATACACGTGAAATCATATGGTGTTCATCATTTTCTGTCTGACTTATTTCACTTGGTATAATACTCTCTAGGTTCATCATGTCATTGCAAATGGTAAGATTTTATTTTTTTAAAATTTTATTTTATTATTAGTTTCAAGTATACAGTACATTGGTTAGACATTTATATAGTTTATAAAATTATCCCCCTAATTGCTCTTTCTCTCCATTGGCTCTCCACCTAGCCATTACATTAATGCTAACTGCATTCCCTATGCCATCCTTCCCATCCCCATGACCATCTATCAACTAATTTGTACTTCTTTAACCCTTCACCCCATTTTTCCCCATGGATGTTGTACTTATAATTGCCTCATGAGGCCATGTCAGAAACCGAGTTCAGCTGCCACTAGTGTGAGTCTTGGCTCTACTTGCACTGGACTCACTGAGGACACAATTGAATGTGATTTGAGTGAGGCCCCATTTTGGAAGAGGCAGAGTTTCAGGGAATCCTCTGGATGGAGCAACCTCTGTATCTAGTTCCATGATGTCTCAGCTATGGCGATGCTGAGTCTGCACACTGGGATGGGGACGGATCAACAGAATAACAATGGATAACGCCAGTACTTCTTCCTGGGAGAGAGCTTCACCTCCAGGGCTCTCTCCAACAACTCAGTGTTCCCCTGTAAGTCCCTGGGTGTCCTCTGAGCAGCTGACCAGGCCCTGGTGCTCAGAGTGAGCAGGTCCGACCTAGGAAAGTCTATTTTCAGATTCAGGAGGCATCTGCATCTGCCACTGCCATAGCCTCTGTCCCACTTAGCCTTTTGGGACAGGGCAACCTCAAGTCTCCCTCTCCTATCTTCTACTGTTGCAAGTTGATTAATTATTTATCTCCCTAGTTGTAGTGCTTCTGTTTGTCTAAATCCTATGCAACTTTCTTTGCTGTTTGCTCCATGTTTCTATCGCAGCTTTGATTTGGTCATAAGAGAGATGAACGAAACCTCTATCATCTATGAAACTTTTTTTCCTCTCCAAGATTTCATTTTTTTGTCTGAGTAATATTCCATTGCACATATGTACTACAAATTCTTTATCTAATCATCTATTAATGGGCACTTAGGCTGCTTCCGTATCCTGGCTATTGTAAATAGTGCTGCAGTGAACATAGGATCTTATTCTATTGAACTAGAAAAGATATTCTGATCCATTGAAATTATTCTAGTAAAGTCACCAATGACCTTCTTATTGCCAAATTCAATGAATATTTTTCAGTCTTTACCTATAGTGAATCTCTTGGTAGCTATTGCTACTATTACTCATCTCTTTCTTGAAATCCTTCATTCTCTTAACTTCCATGGCACCATTTTTTTCTGATTCTTTAAAAATTGCTTTAGGTGTAGTATTTTCAGTATTGTTTTTATTATCCGACTTTAATAATTTCAAAAGTTAACAAACATCATATAAGTAATGAAATACCTAATATTCAAACACCTTAGATCATTTTTTTAATGAATCCTTACATAGGGAGCAATGACCCTTGTTGCATTAAAATAATGTCTTTTACTTCAACATATTTGGTTTACCCTCATTTTCTTTGCCTTAGATAAATCATTGACATTCATTTAATCTTTTTTTTTCGGAGGTTCTATTCTTCATCCGTTAAATCATTTTCACTGCTCTGTCTTGGATCCTCTCCAATTTCTCTGTACCTTTTGGAAAATTAGAATCCCCAAACTGAGCACAAAACTCTAATAAGGGCCACATCTATGCCAAATATAGCTTACGATACTCTTTCTTGTCACTTGAGTGACAGACAACACTGTTAAGACTACTCAGTAGCTTAACAGTTTTAAAAGGCACATGCTTACATTGTAGACCCCAAGCTCAAACTTCAGGTATGTGATTGACATTCACTTAATGGAAACAACTTAATGCTATTATTGATCCTTTCTGGAGAATGAAGGCATGTGACCAGAATTTCTAGAGGATGCAGCTTAATGTGTCTTATGCCTGGACCCAAGGGAGCCAGGACAAAGTTGAGATTTGGAAGAATAGCATGGGGTTTGAACTTACAGGCTTTTTAAAAAAATTCATAACAGAACCAATTTTCTACCATTTAGGCCTCAGCCATTTTAGGGTCATCTTAATGCAATTTCAATGACTCTTATTATTTAGCTTGCATGGCTACTTTAAGTTTTCTTCTTCCAAAGAAAGAAGACATTTATCTTTCTTAGTTGAAGTGCAGAAGGTTCCACAGGGACTAGTGAGAAGTAGAATCTGGAGCAGGATGGAAATTAGTGCTGATAAGTAGTCTGATTGGTGTCTTGGAAAGTTTGAAATATTAGAGGCTCATTATACAGAAAGTACTGTGATTCAGAGAGCTATAGAATAAATGATGTAGAGAATGAAATTAATTTGAGAGTGAGGAGGATGGATGATCTTGCTTCAGAAATTTTTATCAGGATTAGAAGTTTAGGAACATCATAATGAAGACAGAAAGTGATGATTTTTTAGGAAGAAAGTAGGTTGGGCAGTCTAGCATAGAGGTGCATATTTCAAGTGTGTTGCTCATCTAGCCATTGCTATGAGAGGCAGTTAAGTAGGTGGTAGATCTTGTAGCCAGGCACCTGTGCAATGGACAGTGCAGGCACATAGGCACTCAGCTGGCATTTGGAGATTCAGTAAATTGCTAGGAGGATCATTTCCCGCTAGATCCCAGGGGCAAACATGGGAGATGGGTAAATCATGCTATTGACTGCTATCCTTCCTAACTGGCTCATGGCAGAGACAAAAGCCTTTTCCCTATTTCTCTACTTGCCTGGATGAGGCCAAGCTCATGCTGAACTGGTTAAACCTTCTCTGCAGTTTGGAATGATGGAGAGTGGATTGTTTTGGCTAGAACTAGATGAGGACAGGTGGTGCCACCTGCTACAAGTGATTTCCTTCCAGTTGGCTCTAGAGCTACCATTTTTAGTCTTTTTGCAGTTTGGTGGGGTTGATGGGGAGGGAAGAGGAGGGTAGAGGTGGTAGATGAGGGAAGAATCTGGAAGCACTCAGATTTGTCAGTAAATCATAACAGGCTTTCACAGGTTGGCAAACCCCTTCATATATTGCAGCAGATGCACTGGCATTGAGAGATGGTTGTAGAAGAACATATTTGAATTATTGATGTTCCAAGAACCCCATGGTGGTCTCTTTCTACTACAGATGCCTGAGATCTTTTTGTATTTCATCAAAGTGACAGAAAGAGCTTGTCTTTTTAGAAGATTAAAGTTTCTTGGAGCCAAGAGTCCTAATAAGGGAACCTTTAAGAGTCTGGCATTCCTTAGCTATCTCCCTGGTGGACAGGTTTGTGCCCCTAAACCTATAATGTGGTTCCATAAAGAAAGGAGAATGAGACATGCTGTGCCCAGTCCTGAGAAATGTGGTAACATGTATCGAATGTCTACCATGGATGAGCCATGCACTAAACCAGGTCTTTTGCCTAAATTATCTTTGAATCTCACTATGCCTCTATACAGTGAATATTATTTCTATAATAGCTTGGGGTGGGAGGAAGAGACACTAGGTGGGATGTGTGGGAGACATTATCGCTAGGGAATAAGGATTATTGCTGTAGGATTAGGAGGTGCATTCATAGGAGTGAATTGAATAACAACCAGATTGTATAATATGTGGTCTTTGAGCTTTAGAGAAAGATGCCTTCTGGCTCAAGCAGGAATCCAGGCAAATTTTGTTTTTCTGGCTAATTGGACACTTGTTTACAGTGTCTCTTTACTCAGAAGACCAGGTAACAAAGAAGTCTGCAGGGTCTACCAGAGAGAAACAAAGCAAAACAAAGCCCAGGGCAGTGCAGAGCTATTAATTCAAATTAATGACCCTCACATACAAATGAAGCTGGTGCTTGACAGATTGCTAGCTCTTGGAGGGCAGCAGATGAGAACAAATGAGGAGCTCTGTCCGTCTGGTGAGGTGATTGATGCCCTCCTTGCTGTCCTGGCTCCGCACATCTACCTCTTACAGGGGTTCCCTCTCTTCTGCAAATTCTCTCTGGTTGCTTCCCTACTGCCCCAGGAGTCCTGCAGATCCAGGGGATTTGCCTTCAAAAGAGAGGCCCATGGAAAGCCCCAGATGCAAAGTCACACAGATGGCAGTGTGGGGAATTCACTCCACAGAGACTTGTTTAAAAGGGAAGTGATTTCTAGGCAGCCCTCAGGGGGATGCATGATGGCCATTTAGGCACATTTCCATTTGAATCTGTTGGCTATTATTTAACTCTACCAAAATAAAGATGTGTTCGATTATAAACACCTCTTTTATTCACTCAATCAGTCACTTAGGCACTACAGATACAGAGAAAAAGAAGATATTGCTCTTGAGCTTTAACTTGATCTTGACAAAAAACCCTTTAAAGTGGGTTAAGTTTAATTTTACTTTAAAGCTGAGGGCTCAGGGAAGTTAAGCAATTAGCTAAAGATCACTCAGAAAGTAAGTGATAAATATACAATTCGAATCCAAGTCCTCCCAAGTTTTATTTTTAAATTTTACCACAATGACTATCATATGTTTTTTTTTGGTTTACTTTTTAGTATAAAGATATAATATTAAAATAATTAAGTTTTAGAACAGTTACAGAGAGTTAGAATTGTAATAATCTTTGAAAATCACTTGACCTAACTCCTGACTAAAGAGAGATAGGGAGGCCCAGAGCAGTAAACAGATGCCCTGTTTCATATGTTGCAGCGAATTGTGAGATATCAGGATGTTGGGACAAGCATAACTGATTCTCTTTCACCTGGTAAAGACACCCAACGTTGAGGTATGTGTATTTTTACATACACAACTTCATTTGTGGACTTTTGCATACAAATCCCAAAAGCAACCTGTGCTCTTTATGTTACATATTTTTTTGCCCCTCAATCCTGTCAGTGAGAGCTGTATTAGATCCTGAAATAGCTTCTCTGAAATCTTGGATCTTTGTCTCCTGTTCCTTCTGGAAAAATTAAACAAAACAGAAAAACAAAACAAAATGAAACAAAACCCACCTTCTTTTAAGAGTGAATTAAAACCCAAAGGACCCCTACCCCACTCTTGACCCGGCCCCCTAGGATTATTTTTTTAGATAAATCAAAACTCTAATTTCTAGATTATAGCCTTGATGATGAGAGACATTGCTGTTAATACTTTTTTCTTGCAAAAAAGGAATCTCATTCTGCACAAGCTTTTCCATACATCTAACTGCAAACACAAAAGCCCCAGGAAAGTTAATGGATCTTGGATTTGTCCCATGTTTGCTAATTGCCAAGGACCTTTCAATTTAAACAAGAGCTTCTTTCATTGTAGCCTTTGCACAAACACAGCTTTGGAGAGAGTTTATATTTTTAGGGGAAAGTAAATAGCTCAGCATTGTGCTATACTAGCAACTGTAGATGATGTAGAAATCTGAGTGCCAGGCACAATATTTCTTGCTTTGGGAACTATACCTAAATGCTTCTTTTTGTTATGTCATTTCCTCATTAATTTCTTCATTCATTCATTTAGTAATTCCATATTGAAAGCCTTCTATGTGCCAGACACTCTTCTAATTGTTGGTAATATGTAGAGAAAAATAATTTCTAAACTGATCTCTCAAAGACCTCACAGTCTAGTATGAAACAAAAGCTATTATACAGACTATTATATAGAGAAGAAATCATATTATATAAAATAAAGAGAAGGTTCTTATAACCTTCTCTGGAATGGTGAAATCAGTTAGAGGATGCTTCCTATAAGAGGCAAATCTTGGCTTGGGACTTGAAATAAGAAACTAATGAGCAAAATGGAGACGTGTGGGTGGTTAGTGCAATTTAAGTTGAGAGAGCTGTTTTTAAAGGTTCATGAAAGAAAATGGTGCATTGCAAGTAGTTTTATTTGATTACCTGAGATCTGAATGACACAGGGGAGTGAAGAGAGATTGGGGAGAGTAGGTAGGGACCTAATTATGAACTTCTAGCCTAGAATGTTGTGCCAAGTAGGAGGTTAAACATTATCCAAAAGCAATGAAGTACAGTGAAAACATTTACATAGTAGAAGATCTAACTATATTTATATTTTAGAAAAATCATGAAAATGCATTGGGAAAAGGGCAAGACAATTTTAGGTTTGATGAGACAGTGGCTGAGCAAGTGGGGAAGAGGAGGCTAATTTTGGACATTAAGAAAGCAGAACTGACAAGACTAAAACCTGAATTATGTACAGGAGAATATGAGGGACAAAAAGAATGATTTCCAGGTCACTAGTATGGTGAACTCAGAGGAGTAAGAATTTGGGAAATAAAAAGCATAGATATTTTCTTGGATTTGTTGAATATGAGAGCCTGGGTATCTTCCATGTAAAGATGACCAGGAAACAGTTGGATTGATCTAGAGCTCAGAAGAGAGATCTTTTGGAGATTGACATTTGAAAAATATGAGCAGTTGAAACTATAAAAGTAGGTGAGATAGTCCAGGGAGAGCATGTTTAGTGAGAGATTCAGGAGAACATGGGTATTTAATAGATGAGCAGATGAAGGCAAACTCATAAAGTATACTAAAACATAGCCACTAGAGAACAAAAGGTAATAGAAGTCAGGAGAGGATAGAATTTTTTTAATGGAGTTGCCAGTAGTATCAAATGCTGCACAAAGATTTTAAAAGATAGATAAAAAATGAAAGAAAATGGAATTTAAGGTATGGTAAACACAAGGAATCATTAGGAGGTAAGGATATGAGTATAAGGTATATGAATGAAGCAAAAAATAGAAATGAGTCAGTACCTAGAAGAGCATGTGAGGCCGAGGGAACTTACTGCACCCCCACATCGCATAGTATAGATTCTGCATTTGTAACATCTAGTTTTGGGTAAGGAGATGATAGTAAAAACCATGTCATGAACTGGTCAAGCAGTAAGATGATTGGTTCACAAAGAAGTAACTCCAAGTCAATCAAGAGAAAATGCCAAATTTGGAACTAATCATTGAAAATAGTTTTCTGATTCATAGAGGAGGGAGAGTTTTCAATTGTGAAATACATTTCTTATGGCATTGTGATTAAGGGTACAGGCTCTAGAATCAAATTGCTTTGGTTCGGACTCTAGTCTGTCATTTATTAGCTGTGTAAGCTTAGAGGAATTTTTTTAACCTTTATGTGTTTCAGGTTTCTTGCTTGCAAAATAGGAAAGAGTGATAGAATCTCCCTTGTAGTATTGTTGTAGCAATGACAACAATATACATTTAAAACATGTTGTATAGTTATTAACACAATTATCATTCAATAAATGTTAGCTATATTATATTTAAAATATTTTGCATCTATAGAGTACAATACATATGTAAAGAAATGTATTCTTTAAAGCATCTGCACACATTTATTAACATTATGGAACACAGAAAGGGTACTAATCTTTGAAACAGTGCTATATTATGTCTGTATTCTTTCTCAGTTTAAGCCAACACATGGAAAAACCAGGGCCCAGGGATTTAAGTGACTTATCTAAGGTGATATAGCTTGTAGGTAGAGCCAAAACTTTTACTTAGGTCTTATGATTTTGTGTCTGTGTTTCTCCTATTGCTGATTATCATATAACATTATATTTAAAGAAGATTTTTGGTTTATCAATTAAATGAGGATAGACTTTGGAGCCAAACTTTTAGTTTGCATGAATTGAAGCTTGGCTAGCTCCCTCCCTCATTCTTTTTTTTTTCTCTATTTTTTCTATATTTACTCTCCTGAGTATCAGCAATTACTGCCCTTACAAAGTTCATAATCTTGATGCTTTTTGTTATAAAATCTATTTTTATATTATTATAACTATAAAATGTTATTTTTTAAAAAGAATTTACTCAATCAATGTTTTGGCTAATATATTTTTTACTTTTACTTTCAAAGTACTAGCATCTTTTAAATTATATTTTAAATAGTTGCATTTTCTTGTGCAGTATCTGGCATACAGTAAGTGCTTTTTTTTCTCCTTTCATTAAACTTTCTTACCCCTACTCCCCACTTTTACCTTCCTCCCTAATTCTTATCCTCCTCACTTGTTTCTTGGTCTCCTGTCCTTAAGGCAATGATCCTCAAACTTAGTATTCATTAAAACCTCTTGAGGACCTTGTTAAGAAGGAGAGTCCTGGGCTTTACCTCAGAGATTAATTAGGTCTTGGGTGGTAACAAGGACCATTTTTATAAATATCTCCATTGATTCTGTTGCTGTTGAACCTTCTGGTAAAAAATCTAGGGTTTCCTGGGTTTTTAAGTTAAATCTATTGAGAAAATTACGGTTGCCAAATGAAAATATTTTCACTTGAGAAAAGAATATAAAACCACAACACTCTAGTGTTTCTGGCCCAAGATGAACATGGGATTTGAACTGACTCCAAAGTTTAGATTTTCCAGTTTTGTTATTAAACATAGAAAATAACTGATCCAAGAAAGGGACATCAAAGTGTGTGTGAATGGGGGTTGCTTCTGTTAGGAGAGCTGGAAGTTCATTTGACTTTGAAGGAGGAAAGTAGAGTGCACTCTTGTAGCTTTAAAAAAATAAATTTGGTTAATGATACTTTTGACATGTCTTGTCAATATGTTTATTCTTGCATTCAATAAACATTTATTGAGACAGATTTTATGGTATGTGATAGGACTACAACCATAGGTAAAACCTACAACTATTTTCAGAGAAATCACAGTTTAGTGAAAGTGTGATAGACATGGGCAAGTAATGAGAAGTGGGTGAGACAGGAATAAAGAGGGGTAAACAAAAAATTACAGATGTAGGCAGTTTACAATTGTCTTTAAAATTTTTGAGATGCTTTACAGAGAAGTTGAAATGTAAGCTGGTTCCTGATGACTAAGGAGAAGTTTACCAAAAATGGAGGACTATATTGCAGCAGATAAAACAGCTTGTTTATAGTCATATTAGTATAAAATAACATGAATATAGCTCATCATAGAGTTATTAGTGAATAATTTTAGAAACTTGAAACTAATATTCCTTAAATTGCCTGTTGGACCTCTTTGTCTTTCAAGTTCATGTGGCATTTGTGGTGAATTATTTATTTCTCCAACTAGCATCAGTTGATCATCTGCTCTTTACTTGAGGGGTCAGCGGTTTGTTTGTCTTGCTGCATTTTCATTCTCTCTCTAGCTCCTCATTAGCTGTTGACGATCTTCTACATTGTCTCACTCAATTGATGTTTTTCAAGCCTTCTAGTATTGTACTTGACTGCTGCAGACAGCATCTACCTTTCCCTTAGTCCCTCTTTGTCCTCTTCACACTCTGCACAAATAGCCAGGTTATCTCAGACACCGACTTATTATTTTCACAGAGTAAAGTTATTAACTTCTCTCAAGGGTGTCAGTCTCTAAAGAAGATGAAGTGGGAGTTGTTGAGGGCAAGGACCTAATAGGGAATCTTGACTTATAGGGTGAAACTTCAGGGTGATAATAATGATGGTACTAATACCATCAAAATCAAGATTTGAGGAACCCCTTGAAAATGTAGTGGGAGGTGCTAAGGAGCACTTACAGTATGGTGAGCAATGGGTGTGCACATAGTGCTATAGTTGCTTATCTGGAAGCTTTCTGAGATTCAAAAAAAAAAATGGGCATAGAATGTTGGATAAATCTCCTGCTAAGTCAGCAAATGATGAATTCTGTCAGACCGTGTGAGACTTAACAAGAATTTTGATCTCTGTCCATTACCTCCTTACTTTACTTATTTTTTGTTTCAATTTCCTTTCATTTTCAAAGGTCATATGTATTTGTTTTATTCTTCCCAATAGATACATGAAACTAAAGAACAGCATATTTTTGGAGACCACAGTAAGTCAGGCAGAAAAAGAAAGTGGGGTCTGAAGAAGCTTCCAAATGTTGCTAAGGTGTCTAATTTCTTTTCTAAAAAGGATAGGAGATGTTTCAGGTAGCAGACCATAAATTGGCTTTCCAAGGCTGAGTGGGTGCAACAAGAAGAGGGGAAAGAATCAAAGATGCCATTTAGCTCCTGCTCCTGTCTTCAGGAAGGACTTCATTTCACACCAGGAAGGTCTGAACTCTTTTTTTTTTACTCAAAACCAGGAAAAGGAAAATTTCTGTAGTATCTTTGTGAAAAAATATTTTATTGCTTAATAACTTTTATATTAAGGAAATCATCATCAAAATTAAATATTTGCTGAATCTTGGTTGTCATTTATTGAGTACTTATTATACACAAGCAAACCTCAATGTTTTACATACAGGATCCTGTTAAAACCAAACAACAATTGTATAAAACACTACTAGATTTGGTGTACATATAAGAGAAACTGAGGCTTCAAAAAATTACTTATTCCAGTTCTCATGGTTAGTAAGTGGCAAAGCCCTGATTTCTCTGACTTTAAATTGCACTCTTCTGATTACTACTCTCTGTTTCATGCAGCCGAAGACACAAGAATATGTCTAAAAGTATAAGAAATAGTTCCTGTTTTCAATGCACTTAAACCTACTCTTTAAAAAAAAGAAAAAAAAAGTTATTTGTATAATCTTAATCTTTAATAAGGACAGTAACTAAGTCACTTCTTAAGACTTTTTTGATAGTTAAAAGATTATTCTACAATTCATCTTTTGGTGAATTGTCAATTATTATTGTTATTCTCTGTGTTTCTAAGCTCCTACCAATGTCTTTTACATGGTATAATTGTAAGTGACTTTTGTACAGAGAATCAAAATTATGTCCCATGGGAGAAATGAGTTTACCATTCTTTAAGGATCAATCCTGGTGTCAATTTGGCCTTTTCTCTCTCCCCTCCACCCACCAAAACCTCAACCCTGAATCTAAGAGCCAATAACTCTGGGTTATAAAGCATTATTAATGAGAGCTCTGAATTGCAAGTTCATGGGCGTTTGTTAGCTTTGGATTCTAACATCCATCCACCCTCTTTCCTTAGAGCACTGTAATTTCCTTTTTCTTCATTGCACATAGTCCATGAGCACTTTTAAACAATTGCTCTGCTGTCCTCTAACAAAACTGATGTGCATGACATAAAGACTCATTCTTTATTTCCTCTCTTGAGTGACTCTTAAGCTGAGTAAAAAAGAGATTAAAAATGATTGTGTTCATTCATCTAACCTGCCTGTTTTTGTTGTATGACTACTCCTACTTCCTTGCTTCTTAGACATCTAGAGCTACCTTGGTTTTTGCACATTTTCTGCCTGAGTATCCAACACACTACCTTAGAATTCTACTTTGCTTAAATTGGCTTGATGTGAGTTTCCTTCCTTGCAACCATATTAACTTAACTTGTTTTTTTCTTAATCACCCTCCCTGTTTATTCATTTACTCAATAAATACTTACTAAGAGTCTACTCTATTCCCACTACTGTGAGCGGGACTGACACTTCACTGTAACCATGGCAGACGACACTCTTGCTCTCAAAAGACTTACAATCTGGTATGAAATAGAGGAGAAAAATAAGCAAGTAAACAATTTGTTAGGGAAAGAATCCAAGCGCACTTTATGTAAGGTACAAGACTTTTAAATTTTCAATCAGAGAAAGATTATGAAGGATTATATAGGTCCTGTTAAAGAATTTCTACTTAATTGTGTCAATGGGGAAATACAGAAGAATTTAGAAAAATAAAGTGAAAATTGTATCTTTGTGTTTTAGAATGACATTTCTGACTATACTTTAGAGAATGTCTTGGAGGGAAAAGGTTGACTCTGAGAGGTCTGCTGCAGAAATATGGGACAGATATGGCAAAGGCAAAAGCCAGAGCTGGACCACCAGGGGTGGAGAAAATGTGAGTACAGAGATAGTAAGATCTAGAATACAGAGACCATACTGGCTGTTTGGACAGGGAAGTCAAGGCCAAAAGGGTGAGAGCAGAGGATGAGGAAGAGTATATATCGTGAACTAATAGGAGTAAAATAGGGCCATGCTCAGAGACTATGAGCACAGGGAGATGACTAGATTTGGGTGAAATATTGAATTTACTTTCTGATTATAGGCCAAGTTGGCCTGTGACTTTTGTGAGCTCATAATCTAAAAGTGTTGGAGAGCATCACAAGACAAATCAAATCTCTCTCTCTCTCCCCCCTGCCCTCCCCCAACTTTGTGCGTACGTGCATGTGTGTGTGTGTGTGTGTGTGTGTGTGTGTGTGTGAGTGTGTGTGTGTGTGTATGAATGATGAGTTAGTATCTTTTCTCTGTCTGAAGATCTCGCATGAAAAGAATGCAGAGAATGAAGTACTTGAGAAGAAAGTCAAGGATCTTTGTCTGACAATCCTACACAAAATGTGAAATAATGAGAGTTCTGGGTGAAGCTGTGCTGTCTGGAGTCTGTGTCCTTTGGGGAAAATTGTTCTGGGCCACAGCAGAGCTGGTTATGCATTCCATTAGCAGCAAGAGCCCATGGTGTGTGTACCTCAGAGCTGTTTGTCTCATTGAGAGCTGGGCGTGTGGGGATGTTTACACTGGGGCTATTTTAGCCCAGGCTGGCAGATAATTAATGAGTTTGTTTTTGAGCTGGTGAGTTGGAGCTGACACAATGCCGGCAGGTACTTTTGTCTCAATCCCTTCCATCCATCTTTATCGGATTTGCCAGACTCTCCTTCACTCTTTTTTTTTTCTTTACTTTGTATCAAAGGCTATTGGGAATGAATCTGCAGAAAGTTTCTCCTAGGACAATTATAACAGTGGGAAAGTCCTCTGTGTGTATGTGTCTTTTCTAATTGTTTTCCAGCCCCAATTCATCCTTTGCCTTCATCATTTATGTCTTCAGTAGAACAAGGAGAACTGTATTCTCAAGGAATAGTTGCCAGACATTTCCCAGGGTGATTACTTCAGTAATGAACTTAATTAGTCAGTTTCTCTCTCTCTCTCTCTCTCTCTCTCTCTCTCTCTCTCTCTCTCTCTCTCTCTCTCTCTCTCTCTCTCTCCTGTCTAATAAGAGATTTTAGTCATTATATCATATGAGACTCATAGGACACATGGTTTTATAGTTATTTTCTTGTTTTCTCCTTTTTTGAAAAATTTTAATGTAACCACTAGACCCAATATTTAATCTTCTCCACTCTCTCCCACTTTGCTCCTCTTTTTCTACCATAGAACCCATAAATGACACAACTCAGCTGCTTAAGTCACAAACCCATGAGTCCTTTATCTCTTTCCTATTCTTTCTTCCCTACATTTAATCAATTATCAGATTCTTCCAGTCATATCTACTTAATATCCCTTACTATTTTTGCATCTTTGCTTCTACATCATTATTTCAGATCAATGTCATTTTGAGTCAAATTTTTAATTGCAGAATTGGAAACTTAAAAATTCAGGTGATTGTGATGAAGTTTATATATATTATTATTTTTTATCAAAATTATTCCAGCAATCCCATAAAAAAATGTTGCCTACAGTTTTGTCTTATTTGCACTTTTTAAATCCATAGTTAAAGGATCTAACCAAAAGCTTAATTATTTTACTCCTTTGTTTAAAAATTTTCAATGGGTTCTGACTGTACTCAAGATTGAACAAACTACTTAGCATCTAATGGATAAAGTTTGGCTTGCAGTCAGAGCCTTTTTCCTTTGAAAATATGTTACTTTCTTTTCCTTTGAAATTTTGTGTGTCATCATAAATATATCAAATATGCCATGCATCTCCTACTTCATAAAATGTCTTTTGGCCCATCTTCAATTCTCTCTCAACTTTACTTCGCTAAATTCTACTCACTGTTCATTTAAACTTATATGTCACACCCACTGGAAATCTTTTCCTGCCTATCCCCAGGCTGGGTATTTCCAAAGTGCCCTATACTTATTCATGTCCATATTTATCATGATGTATTGAAATTATCTCTGTATTTTGTTTTGCACTAGATAGTAAGCTCTTTTAGGGTAGGGTCTGCATCTCATTCACCATTATTTTATTCTTAATGCCTATTGTGGTAGATTAGGTACTTGGTTTGTGGAAGGTCATAGGCAACATTATTTGTTATTTTCCCTGTATTCTCTGCTGAGGACCTTATTTATGAAAGCATAAACAACATTGCTTTATATTTTTTATTATGTGCCTATGTTCCCCACTAGGTGGTGTGTTCCTCACTGGCTGGGACTGTATTGTATCCATCTCTGTATATACCACATGGAACTTAACACAGTTCTGTATCATAGTAGGTATCTACTGCATGCTTTTTCCTACTAGGCATTGGAGGTACCATGAAGATTAAATTATTGTGCTACAAGTCTTTAGAGAATTTATGCCCCTGTTGTTAATTAGCTGTATGATCTGAAGAAACAGCATCCTCATCTGCAAAATAAATAATCACTAGTTGATCCCTAAATCTTAAGACCTAGTATTGTGGAAATAGTATCAGCATTCGAGAATTCTAACTCTCAGACTAGTTCACATGCTGCTTATGCTGAGATGATTATGGAATAAAACATGTTGGGATATCTTGCTCTTCTTTCTTAATTCCCACTGTGTTACAGCTTCTGCTCAATTCATACAGATGAGATTGGGTTGTGAGTGTGGAGTAAGAGGTTGGGTTTTGTTGCTCATATGCAGTCCTTCTTACAATCCCTAAATCCAGGTATCCTCAGATGCCAGACCTGAGATGGCAGCTATAACAATCCTTGGAAAGTTTCCATGAAATGCCTACTCTCAACACTACTCTGTGCTAAGAGCCAGAGGTGAGATGGGATGAAAATTCTTGTTATCACCAAAGATCGAGAAGCAGTTTTAGTAAGTTTTAGAAAAAAGCTGAGACTCTTAATTCTTTTCACTTTTTTCAGCATGGATGCTGAGCTTGGAAAAACAAACACAGTCTTTCTTAAACCTGCCAAGGGGGGATAATATGGAGAAGAACATCTGTGAGTTTCTTGGCAGGAGATGGTTGTATGAAGCTTCTCAAGATCCTGATGAACATTTCTGGAGATTAAGAGGCTTTCCATCCTAAATGAACATCTAGCATGTGTCTCCTTCCTATTTGCTATTGAAACTAAGGTCATCCAGATGTATTACTAAGTTACGTCCTTCATCTCCCCTTCTTTAGAGGTTAACAGTGCATCTTGACAGCTGGGAGTTCTCTTTGTGTCCCTTACTCTGCCTAGGTCCTCATGACTCAAGTATTAACTGCTCAAAGTTACCTTTGGGCTCCCTGAAATAGATCTCTTCACAGAAGCCTGGCTGGGAAGCCAAATCCTGCAAATCCATTTAGGGAAAGAAAAACCTTTTAACTTAATTTCTTCCTCAGAATTATTTATGTCCCTGATCAAAAAAGTGCTCTTTTATCCTTGCAGTGTCTTCTAAATGATGTCAGATGTTACAGATGTCACCCAGCGGCAAGATTCTCAGTTTCAGGCTGCTTAATGCTTTGGAAATGATGTAAAGCTGAAATCTGAGTGAAGCGCAATGGTGGGGAAAGCTTATTTCCAGGGTCCAGCATCACCAACCCATCTGAATTAGGGAGACCCGCGAGTTATGGCAGCTAAGCCGGCTTAAGAATGAATGGCTCCCTCAATTGCTAAAGGCAGACCTAGGAAGCTCCATTTACCAAAATGCCCTCCAGTGGCCTCTTTTCTAGCAGGAAATAAATGTATATAATGGAAAAGTCTTCAAAGATTTTCTCTCTTTTCTGATTTGGGTTAGTGAGGGGCCTTTGTGCTGAGATGTATAATCTCTAATGATTAGGGGTCAGACATAGTTCCTCTTCCCTGCTCTCTTATGACCTAAAGATTTCCCAGACTGGTCTGACTACTGTAGAGTGAAGAAAAATTATGTCCCAAAGATTAGGATGTTCTTATGTATAAAATCGGGATAATAAGAGCTTTTTTTCAATGAGTTTTAATAAGATAAGTATCTCAGTAAATTTGAGGTGTTATAACATAATGCCAAAATTGTGTGGCTTATAAACAACAGAAATTTAATTTATTTCTTATAGTTCTAGAGGTTTGAAAGTCCAAGATTAAGGTGCCAGTAGATTCAATGTCTGGTGACAGCTTGCTTCCTGATTCATGGACAGCTGTCATCTCACCATGTCCTCACAGGTTGGAAGGAGTAAAGGAGTTCTCTAAGGTCTCTTTGATAAGGGCACTAATCCCACTTATGACCTGATTACCTCCTAAACGCCCTAACTCCAACACTATCGCATTGGGGGTTAGATTTCAACATGTGAATTTTGGGGGACATAAACATTAAGTCCATAACAATAAGCCAAGGTACTTTATAACCTTTCTTGAGGTAGTTTCATCAGATATAAAATGTAACACAGTTTGCTACCTCAGAATTTTCACATTTTGTTTATTTCTATCATAGCATGTATCGTCCCCTGAAATTACTTAATTTTTGTTTGTTGTTTATTATATGCCTTTTTCTTCCAACATCTATCAAAATGTAAGATCTAGAGCGGGGAAGTTCTGGATTTGCAGATTCTGGCTAATAGATTAGATTGTGGCAAAATAATGCTCTTTCAACTAAAAATGTCAAGTAAAAAATATCTATCTGAAGATGTCAGGAATATACTGAGGCATACAAAATACCCCCAAAGGGAAAACCTCAGGGATGTGATTCATCATTCTTCAGCTTTTTTTTGCATTTGGGGTATTTGTTGATTCTGGGCTTAAAACTAGGAATTGAAAATTCAGATGAAGGTCTATGGCAGAGGACCACAGATAAGATGTGCAGAAACAAGCAAAGCATTTGGCAGTTTTCTGGGGGTGGGAGACACAAAAGTTAGAGATTCAAGGGGCATATATCAGAAGGAAAGACTGGAGAATTAAGCCTAAAACTTGGCCAGTTTTTGCTGAAAAAACTTGTCAAAATCTTAGATTTTTAGGACCATTGGTACCTTACCAGAAAGCCTTTGCAAAACAGTACATAGACCTTAATTATCCTGTAATATAAAGTAGGCAAGAATTAGAGTTCAGGATACATTAGTTTAAATAATACCTGATGAAAACAGAGGTAGGTAGAGCTTGAGCAAAGCTAGAATCCCTCCTTAAAGAAATGTATTAAGGTACCAGTTCCACATTCTGCCTAGCAGAAGAAAGGGTAAATCTTTTCAAGAAGAATATAACATTATTTAGAACTGCTACAATTTATTAGTTTTGGTGTTACACAATCAGTAAAATATTATCAGGCTAGCCTAGAAACAACTGAAAACCAAGAAGGGGAAAGAAAACCAGACAATAACCAATTTCAATATTTAAATCATCTCTAGAATTATATCAGACAAGAACTTCAGAAAAACTGTAATTAAAATGTTTAAGAAAATAAAGAAAAATGAGGGACAAAAACAAATTTTAACAGAGATGTTGGAATTTAGTTTTAAAAAATCACATAGTATGGTGATAGTTTCTCAAATCTACACATATAAAACATCATAGAAACACATACACACAATCTTCTTTACTTTATTGCTAATTAATAGTATTGTACCAGCATCACAGTCTACTTTTGATAATGTATTTGGTAGTATAAGATTTTGTTATCAGGTATATGAGAACTCTATATTATTCTTGCAACTTCTTGTGAATCTTAAACTATTTTAAAGTAAGAAGCTATAATAAAAATAACCTAAAAATTAAATGTAATTTCTAGAACTAAAAATTATAATTGCTGAAATTAAGAATTCAATAGATAAGTTTAACATTAGATTGATCTAGCAGAGAAGATACAGGTCAATAGGAAATATTAACTTAAACCATAGAATAGAAAATATATAAAAATACAGAAAAGAGATTAAGGAACATACTGACCACAGTGAATCTAAAAGAATGTAATTGTAGAATACAAGTAGAAAAGACTAGAATGGGTTAGAAACATATTTGACTAAAATTTTTTCCAAACTGATGAAAAGCTGCAAACCAAAAATTCAAGAATCTATGAACTCCAAGCAGAATAAATATAAAGAAACTTTGATTCACAATAGTAGGATTACAAAAAATTAAAAACAAAATGAAAAATCTTAAAGCCAAAGAAAAATACACATTACTTTTAAAAGAATAACAAGAAGACTAAGAGCTGATTTTGAACAGAAACAATGGAAGACAGAAAACAATAGAACATCTTTAATATGCTGAAATAACAAACCCCTAGATAACCTTGTCAACTGAAATAAAAAATCTAGAAGATTATTTTTTAAAAATTAAATAAAGATATTGGCAAACAAACAAAATCCAAGAGAATTAGTTATTAGTGATGTGAACTTAAACAATGACTAAAAGGATTTACACACACACACACACACACACACACAGAAGAGAAATATATTCAGATATAAGTAAGTAAATACAAGAATAAAGAACAATAATAGAAAGTGTTAATGTATGAATAAATATAAGTAAATGGCACCTATACAAAACAATAATAATAATGCCTTGTCTTGAGAGGTTTATAATAAATGTAGAATTAAAATGCATGTCGATTGAAAACACAAAATTTTGGAGAAGAGATAGATTTAAAATATACTCAGGTTCTAGTATTAAAGAGACGTGTTAGAATTAATATGTTCTATTAGAATGTAAATAAAGAAGTATATTGTAATCTCTCAGATTACTTCCAAGAGAAGTATAACTAATAGGATAATAGAGGGAGGAGGTGAAATAATAAAAAAATTATTAATCAAATAATCAAGTATTAACTGCAAAGAAAAAGGCAAGAAAGGAGAGAAAAAGAACATAAACAGATCAGTCAAAAAGGAATAAACAATAACCTAGTAGATAATAATTTATATTTTTCAATAATTACATTCAATGTTAATGGGTTAAATATTCCAAGTAAAACACTAAAATTGTCAGACTAGATATGTTTTAAATATAAGATCACAGAAAGTTTGAAAATAAAAGAATGTAAACAGATAAAATATAAACAGAAGATTCAAATAATTATTGGCTCATATTACATACTCAATAAATTATTATTGAATTACTATATATTATTTTTATTAAAAATCTGATGATAGTGAATAATTCTGAGTATTTTATATTACCTCATAAAAAGGTGTACTTAATTTAAAAATTAGTGTTTACTTTGTTGGTGGTCAGAGATAAACATCCCTGAAAATCTAATAATGATATTTTATAAGTTCACAATGAAAAAGTCTTTTTGATATTCATAGGATTGTATTATCTACATATTTGACTGTTAAAGCTGTTTATTTATTCACTATTATTTCTAGCTCATCCTCTATTTCTGCTTGATTATAATCTTAAAAGACAGGGACTAGGTTCAAACTTAATTTCCAAGAACCTTCCACTACTATTCTAGGACTAATATCTATAACTTGTAATGAGGATGGTAGATTTATAGATGGTGAAAATAGATGAGTAGCCTCAGAAAGAGTGACTGGCTGCAGAAGGTAACATGGAAGAGTAAACGTTTCTTGGTTTTGCAAAGATATAAAGCTCAACTAAAACTACTCTTCCTGTAGTGTTAGAGAAAATTTTTATTGTAGTTTAAAAATACATGCCCAAATTTGGTGGCTTGCTAGATACATTGACCTTTGAAATTGATTTCTAAAAAGGCAGAAAATGATTCTTATTGTTATCATCATTACAGAGTGATATATCCAGTGAAATTCAGCCAATAATTTATCCAGAAATTTTATATGGTAATATATCCTCTTCATAGGAGTTGTTTGTTGTTCCTTTTACTCATTTCTATCCAATCCCATTCTTATTTATTCAAAATAACCATAAGAATAATGGGAGATGCTTTGTTGGAGATCAAGGATTATGAACTGAAAGTCTTAGGTATTGAAATTGAGATTCTAATATTCAGGAAAGTGAAATACCATGTCTCTCACCCCCTTATTTACTTCCATTTTCTTCTATTTTTCTTCCCCTAGAGCTTCCTCTATTTTTATTTTTTTTCAATAATAACAAAACTCAGCTACTGTCTTCTTTATTAAGAGCTATTTAGGTCTTTTAAGGTAAATGCTGTGTAGACCAATTGTAGTTGATTGTTGAGCACTTATCCATAATGGTTGTAATGATGAATAATAGGTCATCTGTGGGTTGAGCCTGGATATAATTCACAATGCTGTTACTTCATGGATTAATTGTTTATAACTGGCCCTGACATTACCTTGTCTCTAAAACAGTATAGAGCCAATAACAAAGAAAAGAATAAGAACTATGCAAGCTATCCTAAAATTACATATTGAAAAAAAATGTCGTCAGTGGTTTTGACAATTTTGTGATTACAGTCCACTTTCATAATTTGAAGAAACCATAAATAAGTGTTTCTCAAACTTTAATGGAAATTCCATACAGATTAACTGAAGACCTTACTAAAATGCAGATTCTGTAGGTTCTGTAGGTCTAGTTGTGGACTGAGATTCAGCATTTCTAATAAATTTTCAGGTAATGCAGATACTACTAGTCTTCATATCACAATTTAAAAAGAAAGTGATTAGAATCAAATGAAAAATGTTATAAACTATCCATGCCTGACATTCACCCAGCAGAAATTAAGGCAACCTCTGACTATGGGCCTTGTCATCTTTTAAAACTTTTTCCATGATGCATACAGGGTTTAGAACTACAAATATAGATCCTTTCTTCAAAAAAGTTGAAACGCATAATATTTTTTCATGTAACTTCTGGGGATCAAGGACTCATATAAAACAATGTATAAAAATAAAAAAATCAAGAACCTATGCTTCTAAAGAAAAATCTCAAGGAAATCACACAAAGCTCCCATCTGATATATTCCTGTTATGAACTGAATTGTTTCCTTCTAAATTCTGTATGTTGAAGCCTTAACACTCAAATTAGCTGTATTTGAAAAAGGGCCTTTAAAGAGATAATTAATGTTAAATAAAGTCATAAGGGTGGGTCTCTAATCCCACAGGGTTGGTGTCCTTATAAGAAGAGGAGGAGACATCAGAGATGGACATGAACAGAGAAAAAGCCATGTGAAGACATAGTAAAAAGTGGTTTCTACAAGCCAGGTAGAGAAGCCTTAGGAGAAACAGAACCTTGATTTCAGACTGCCAGTCTCCAGAATTTTTGCTGTTTAAGCTCTCTGTCTTCTTTATTACATTTTAATTAAGTATGGTCTGTGGTATTTTGTTATAGTAGCACTAGTAAACTAAGACAGATTTTGGTAACTAGAAGTGGATGCTGCTGTAACAAATACCTCAAAATGTGAAAATGGCTTTGGAACTGGGTGATAGGTAGATAATAAAACAGTTTTGAGGTACTTGTTAGTAAAAGCCAAAATTGCCTTGAAGAGATTGTTGGAGAAAAAGCTGAGATTGCCTTGAAGAGGTTGTTGGTAGAAATATGAACATTAAAGGTGAAGCTGGTGAGGTCTCAGATGAAAATGAGAAACATGTTATTGGAAATTGGAGGAAAGACAATCCTCGTTATGAAGTGGTAAAGACCTTCAGTCAAATTGTTTATGTGTGTGTGTGTGTGTGTGTGTGTGTGTGTGTGTGTGTGTTCAGTAGAAATTGTAATTATTAAACTTGGATATTTAGCTGAGGAGATTTATAAGCAAAGTGTTGCAAACAAATAATCTTTCTGGGAATTTCCCCTCCATTTTCTTCAAATGTCTGTACCCATTTATTTATTTATTTATTTATTTTATAATTATGTGTTGAGTATCTACTATTGATTTAGGCATTCTGTCAGCAACCTGGTTATAGCATTTCAAAGATGTAAGAATTTAATGATATTTCTGTGCATATAAATAGTTAACATGTTTTATAATTACTTCTGTGGACAGGAGAGAGACCCAAACTTTTTCTTGGTTCTACTTATATATCTTATTTATATTGGCCAAAGGAGAGCCAAATATATAGTATTTTTTTTTGCTTGGCCACTAATAAGTAGGCAAGGATAAAAAGTTAAAAATAGGATTCAATAAAAGTTTGATTCATGTGGTATAGTGGTTCACAAATTGTGCTGAGGTATCTTGGCATGTCATAGCAAACTCACAGGGTCACCATAATTCACTTTAAATTTCTGAGAGAAATACATGGACATCTATCAGACAGTATGAAAACTATTTGTTCAATATAGTTTACAGTTTCAATAGCATATTACAAACATTCGGTGATATCATATCTTTGAAAAGCTTGTTTTCTGATGGTTTATATAAATTAAAAAGACAAGTATTACACAAAAATCATTGTGGAACAGGAAGTTGGGTAGTGCCCACTGCACTTATTTGAGAATGAAATAAATTTTTTTTAGTTATAGTTAGTCTTGGCTGGCATTGTACATTATATGGGTTTGGACAAATCTATAATGGATAAATATTTGGATAAATGTATAACTATATGTATGATTATGGTATCATTCATTTTTATAATAACATTTTTACTAAAAATTCTTTGTGCTCTGCCTAGTCATCTCTTTCCTTCCCAAACCCCTGGAAATCACTGATCTTTTTACTGTCTCTGTAGTTTCGCCTTTTCTAGAATGTCATATAGTTAAAGTCACACAGTAGTAGCCTTTTCAGACTGGTTTCTTTTACTTAGTAATACACATTTGAGGTTCCTCCATGTCTTTTAATGGCTTGTCAGCTCATTTTTCTTTAGCACCAAATAATATTCCATTATCTGGTTGTACTACATTTTATCCATTCACCTACTGAAGGACACCTTGGTTGCTTCCAAGTGTTGTCAACTAAGAATAGACCTGCTATAAACATTAATGGCTGGTTTGTGTAGACGTATTTTTTTTCAATTCCTTTGGGTAAAATCCAAGGAACCTGATTGCCAAATTTTATAGTAAGAGTATGTATAGTTTTGTGTGAAACTACCAAGCAGTTTTCCAAAGTGGCTGTACTATTTTACATTCCCATCAATAATGAAAGAGAGTCCCTGCTGCTCCACATTCTTGTTAACATTTGGTGTTGTCAGTGTTTCAAATTCTGACCATTCTAAAAGGTGTGCAGTGATATTTCATAGTTTTTTATTTTAATTTGCATTTCTCTGATGACACATTAGGTTGAACATCTTTTAATGTGCTGATTTGTATATGATTTGTATATCTTCTTTGGTGAGGTGTCTGTTAAGGTCTTTAGCATATTTTTAAATCAAGTTTTATTTTTATTTTTGAGTTTTAAGAGTTCTTTGCATATTTCTTATAACAATCTTTTATTAGATATGTCTTTTAAAAATCTTTTCTCTGAGTCTTCTCATTCTCTTGACATTGTCTTTTCCAAAGTAGAAAATTCTAATTTTAATAAAGTTCAACTTATCAACTATTTCTTTCAAGAATCATGACTTTGGTGTTGTATCTAAAAAGTCATAGCTGTATGCAAGATCATGTAAATGTTTGTGTTATCTTCTATGAGTTTTATAGTCTTTTGTTTGTTTTAATTTATGTCTGTGAAATATTTTGAGTTACTTTTTGTGAAGGGTATAGGGTCTGTGTCTAGAATCATTTTTTTTTGCATGTAGATGTCCAGTTATTCAAGCAACATTTTTGAAATACCACTCTTGCTCCATTATATTGCTTTTGCTCTTTTGTCAAAGGTTAGTTGACTATATTTTTATGGGTCAGTTCTGGGCTTTCTATTCTGTTTCATTGATCTGTCTGTTCTTTCACCAATACCACACTATATTAATTACTGTAGTTTTATTTTTCAGGTAATGTGGGTATACTTTATAAAACAAAGAGTCGATAACTGGAATAGAATTTTGTACCTCAAAGTGAGGTGCTGCTCTAACATAAACCTAAAACATGTGGCATTTGCTTTTGCACAGAGCATTAAATGGAAGTTGGAATATCCACAAAGATTCTGTTAGTAAAATCTGGAAAGACTTTAAAGAGACTATTGATGAGTACTTGAAAGACAAAAGAGAAAATGTTGCTGTAGATTAGAGAAAAAGGAGCATTTGCTATACATATGGTGGGAATTTTGATGGCACTGTCATCTGTGATAATGTGGAAAAGAGAGAGTACCAAATAAGCTTATGGATCTGGTCAGAGAGAAATGTAGAAAAGTAAAAGATGCCAACTGGATTTTTTTTAGCTGCCTAATATAAAATATGAGTGGAAATGAACTAAAGAAAGAAAGATTTAGTTTCAAGCAGAATTGAGAAAAAATTCCTCCCAGAAAATGCTTCTCAAATTAAAAATGCCCTCAAAGAAGAGATAAAATCTAGGGCATAATAAATAAATTATGGTTTTAAAGTAAAAGTCGCAAAGTTTTAAGACCTTTTGATGAAACCACATAAAGAGTTAAGTGCGTGCTTAGTAGGGCTTCTTAGAATACTAAATCTATGCACCTTAGACTCTGTTTGCTATAAAAGAATTTGAAGAAAATATCTTGTAAATCATTCAAACTAGACAAAAGTCATCTAAGGACCTTAAAAGCACTATCCGATAGCATTGTGACTTTGAGAACAATGGAGAAAAAGGAAAAGAGGCTGGCTATCTCAGAAAGAAAAAAATCTATAGATTTTGTGTAAGTAAATGGTAACTGTTTGATAAAAGGAAGACAACACATTTTTTTAAAGGAATTGTGTCAACTTGGACTCAAAGGAACAGAGACAGTATAAAACAATCTTCTATGAGCAAAAAGAATATGAGAAGATTTCTCAGTTTAAAAGAAGGATCATTTCTTATGGAAAAGAAAATTAAGAGGATGGAATCAAGACCCCAAAGGAAAGAAAGGATAATTATTTTCTGGGAGCAGGACTGAGCCACAACCAAAGAACTAGCAACATGTGCCCAACAAAATTTCAAAATTGCTGTGAAACAATGACTGTTAAGTTCTATTTATTTCTCCCCTCTTGAAACAGAAGGCTATATTGCAGTTATCTGATGCATGTCTTATCATTATATGTTGTGGGTAGGTGGGTGGGCAGATGACTTTTCATAGATCTTTAGATCAAAAGAAAATGTACTCAAGGAATTGTTCCAAAAGAGGCTTATTTGCACTTGAACACAACTTAGATTATAAGTTTCTAAATTTCAGTTGTTTCTTTAATTGGAAAAAACTTTATTGGCCTTGGAAGAGTGGGAGTATATATTTCATGAAGGAGGATCCAGCAGGTGATTTGTGATAGTTTGTCTCCAAGATGACTACCTTCCCTCCCTGTATGCATTGTCCCCATTGAGGATGAGCCTGTTTCTATCCTTCCTTTGAGTTTGTACTAGCCTTAGTAACTTGCTTAACCAATAGAATATGGTGAAAATTGCATCCTGGGACTCCTGAGGCTAGATCATAAGAAGACTTTCAATTTTTTTGTAAGTCCTTTAGAAGACTTGCTCTTGGAACGAATGAAAGAATTTAGTTATGACATAATAAGTTTGATTCCTTTAAAACTATCACACTATAAAGAAGAAAAAGCTAGCCACATGGAGAAACCCCACAAAGAAAGAAAGAGAGATGTTTAACCAGCTCCCAGCACTCCCAGCCATCCTAGCCCATGCAGAAGACACATGAATGAAAAGGTCTTCAAATAATTTCAGCTTTAGCCAACATATGACTGTAACATTAAAATGGATCCCAAATGAGAACTACCAAGCTGAACACATCAAACACTAGAAGTAGGAGAGATAATAATGCATTGTTCTTTTGAGATACTAAATTCTTGTGATGCTCTCTTATAGAGCAGAAGACAACTGGAACAAATGGTAGCATTTCATTTTTTTTTATATGGGCATACCTATAAGTACTCCACTTGTATGAAAATCTGTGGCAATTAAGTCAATTTAATTGCTTAGATTTCTAGTTATACAGCTAGAATCACTGGATATTTAATTTACCTATCTTAAACAGGCAGTGGTAAAAGACCAGGATTCCAAACCTAGTTCTACCACTAAGTAGCTGTGTCTTTGTACAAATCAGTATTTAAATACATTGGGATTCAAATGTAAACTCATCTGTAAAATGAAAGTAATATTTTTACTTTCCTACCCCACAAAATTATTGTAAAAGTTGAAGTAGATACTAAATGTAAAAATCCCTGAGACTATATAGCACTGCATTAATGTTTAAGAGCTTCTAAAGTGAGTCTATTTGTAGGGGAAAAAATGGTCTCAGTGAAATATTAAATTCAAATGTGAAAGAAAAGTGTTCAGTTAGTGGAAGCCATGGTAGAAGTCCTGAAAAATCTGTCTCAGAGATAAGTGTACAAACTTTGGAATATGTGTGGAGTATGGCTACAAAATCAGTAGGGAAGAGGCTGCGACATGATGAAAAATTTTATTTGTTTTCTATTTCTGTGTAACAAATTATCCCCAAATCTGATGGCTTGAAACACTATATCTTTATTATCACATAATTTCTGAGTCAGAAATCTAGGATTGGCTTAGCTGGGTGGTTCTGCCTAGGATATTGCATTCAGTCTATAGGATAAGGTTGTAGTCATCATCTGAAGGCTCAATCAAGGCTAAGATACGTTTCCAAACTAGCTTACTCACATAAGTTGTTTAAACGAAGCCTCAGTTCCTATCCACATAGACCTCACCATAGTGTTGCTTCATTAGTGTTCTTACAATGTGTCAGCTAGATTCCCCCAGAATGAGTGATATGAGAGAACAAAGCAGAAGCCTCACAGCTTTTCTGATCAAGCCTCAGAAGTCACATAATACCATGTCTCTGACATTCTATTGATTTACATAGGTCAGCTAAAATGACCTATCGGAGGGGAAAGGACTGTATGAGATTATGAATACTATGTAGGTGTCATTTTGAAGGCAGGCCACCACAAAAGCAGAAAGTGTATAAAATAAGGGAAGAGAAAACTTGTGAGATAGTGAGAGAGAAAGAAAATGTGGCACCATTGTGATGTCATGAAATCAAAGGGGGAAATCAACACATGGTGAAGAATTCAGAAGGCAAAGTGGAATCGAGAGAGACGGCGAATCAATGAATTTGCCATTTTTCCTATATCTTCTGTCTGTTACAGTTTTCTTACAGTTCACAAAATTTTTTATTCTTGTGAATCACATTCAGTAGAAAGACATTAATCTGGGAACTGGCCTCACTTGCTGTGGACCAATTCTTTTTCCAGCATCCTGACACTATCATGGGGATTCTAGAAGCATAGAGCGGGAGTGGCAATGGGATTCACACATAGACCTGGCAAGTGGTAGAACTTGTATTCAAACTTGTCTAATACCAAAACCAATATTAATTCCATCATATTATAATCTGGTATTCCAGGACCAAGGGAAACCTCGTATCCTAACTTTTGGTTCCTTCACCCTGCTGAGCTTCCAAGATCACTGTCAGGGGTTGGCATTCTCTGATTTAATATTGAAAGTCAAGTCTTGGTTATTTTTGCCACCTTGTTGCATATTTCTACCTCAGTGACTCCCCATATTTTTTTACATCTCAGCCTCATACTTCTTAATTTATCTCTTCTTCTGTTATTTGTCTCTGTTAACAGGGTTATTTATCCCCATATAGTATCTTAAGAGACAATGATTAAAGGATGCTGCTCCTAAGCTGTGGGGTGTTATAGATACTCAGGTGGAAACTGGATGCTGAAGAATCTCTTCATTTGACCAAAGTAAAAGCTGAACGACATCATAGGAAAGGTAAATGTTAAACTTTCTTTTCCAAGGGGAAAAAGAGCTTAGATGAGAATAAGTTCAGAGAAGCAGGCAGGTAAAACACGTTTCTATACTTTTGGTTCTAAGATTAAATTGTAACTGGCATTCCTCTGACTTGTATACTATCAAAGAGTTATAGTCATTTTATAAAAATGGGTGGGGAGAAAGTAGATAAGAGAAATTTTAAGACTATCATTGAGATACAGTTTATTAGCAGTCATTGTTCTGTTCATGGGAAACTCTCTCTTCAATCTTGGTTCTTTCTAATCTTCCTAAAGATCCCGATTCAACATATACACATATACATGCAGAGTCACACACAAAATATTATTTCTGGGCAGTTTTCGTTTCTTGGCCTCCTTTAACTCTCTGTGCTTCCATTATTTAATAAGTCCTGACTTCCTGTTGAAGAAAGGCAATGGAGGTTTGACCTCCTGAGAAGTTTATTGATTTCATATTTGAAGTGGTATCTGGAATAAATAAAGAAGCTTTAGATATGAGTTTGGTTTTCAGCATTTCATGTTTTTTTTTTATAGCAGCGTTAAATAAGTTGACATGCCATAAACTGTCCCACATGGTATATCACAGGTGGAGAACAGCTGAAAAGTAGAGAAAACCTATCCTGAACACAATCCAGCATTCATTTTCCTAAATTGCTAACCCTTTGGAATGTTCAGGTCAGATTGCTTCTTTATCACAGGGTTGAGTGGGCCACAGAAGCTATTTAGTTCTATAAATGTTAGAAAGCATATTTTCTGGGCACCTACAACTTCTACTGAGATAGAACACATGTCAGAATGTCCTCTGAGAAACCATCCTCGTGGGTTGTCAAGGGCTCTCCATTCCTAGAGATTTTTCGAATCATGCAGATTCCTTAACTATATTGTAACTTTTGCAATATAAGATTCTGTCTGAAGGCAAAGGATTGGATTGATCAGTTTGGTTCGCAGTGTGGTTGGTAACCTGCCAACCCCGAAAAACCCTTATTCTGTGCCCTCACTCTCCCTCCTCTTCTCCCTTTCTCTATGCTTGGAGAGTTATTATAGTGCAGAGGCAGTGTAAGAACCAGACAGCCTAGGCCTGACCCACCTGTCTGGCATTTTGAAGGAAATGGAAATTATACCCACTGCTACTTGGGGGCTGTTGAATTTTTTGAGTGTGCCCTAATGGCAGACTGCTAATTAAATGTATGAAGTCTGTTAGGAAGGACTCTTGGGAAAAAGGTTAATTTCTAATGTTGCACACTGGAAAGAAAGCATGCACCAAACACAGACTCCACGATTCCCATTCCCTCCAACCTTTAAATGTACAGTTATTCATGTCAAGATGCTTCTCAACACAGCCCAGCATTGCTGGCTAGATATGACCCAGAATGGAACAGGTAGAAGAATTCCTTGGCCTCAGGTCCCAACTAGGCACCACATCTGGACCCGAAGCTGTGCATGAGGCTGAGACTCAGGGACATTGTGGAGGCCCAGATCCTGCCCTCTCATCTCAGAGTGATCAGTTATATTAGGACTTCTCAAAGAATTTGAAACCTTGAAATTGAAGTACTTGGAGATCCTGGATTGCATATCAAAACCCAGGAGGGTATGTCCTTCTCTGTTGAAGATCTGACAAGCAGAGGAGGTAGCCAAGTCAACTGGATCATTCACTGAGCACAAGTATTAAAAGAAAGGCTGCTGGATCATATCCCACTATCTAAAGGCAACATGTTTCTTAGAAAAGGGCCTCTTGCTGACAAAACTCTATTTTTCTGTTACTCAGGAATGAGGCTCATTGTTGTCTTTAAAAAGCTTGGGACCTCTTTTGTTGTATTATAGAGATTGCAACAGTCAGACATTCTGATTATAGAAAAAAGAAGGGAAGGGCTCTGTAAAAGGTCCTTGACTCCAGAAACTGCTCAAGTTCAGATTGGAGTGTGTCAAAGGCATACACTTGAGGATGTGCCTTCCCACTCTACAACAACAATCCTCTGGTCAAGGAGCAGCAGGCTGGCGGTGGGTGAGTTAATTTTCTCTTTGTCACTGAGGCCATTGAACTTTGCACTTGGTCTGTTCTGACTGGATAATGGCCTTCTTTTTTATTCCTTGAAGTGTTCTGTCTTGTGTAAGGGCCAACTTTGATATCTAACATCACAACTTTTTCTTCCATGTGGCAGATTTCTGCCCCCCAACCATTTTTTTAAGTCATAATGAGAGGGCAGGATTTGTTCTTTATAAGTATTTCCAGCTTCCTCAGGTATGATTTTATAGAAACCCATCAAGGTGTATCTGAGAAAAAGTACTTGTATAAATATAAATACCTTAAGAGAGGCAGAATGGTATAGTGACTGATTGCATGGTCTTTTGAATGTTATTTCTGTTTATTTTATTTACTTCTTTATTTATATTTTATCTTTTGATTAAAGGATTTGAAGTGGCTTATAGTAAAGCATAATTTATTAAGACTGAACCATTAATAGTGAATACTTTTTTCTTCATCCCTTCATTTTTGTTTTTAATGCAATTGTAAATGAAATTATTTTCTCAATTTCTTTTTCTGATAGTTCATCATTGATGTATAAAAATGCAACCAACTTCTGAATATTAATTTTGTATACTGTTACTTTATTGAATTTATTTATCAGTTCTGATAGTTTTTTTTTGGCAGAATTTTTAGGGATCTTTCTATGTAGTATCATGTCATCTGCAAATAATGACAGTTTCCCTTCTTCCTTTCCAATTCAATGCCTTTTATTTCTCTCTCTTGTCTTATTACTATAACTAGGACTTCCAATTTGATGTTGAATAGAAGTGGTGAAAGGGGGCATCATTGTCTTCTTCTTGATCTTAAGGAAAATGCTTTCAGCCTTTCCACTGCTAATTCTAGGCTTTTAATATATGGCCTTTATTATCTTGAGGTATATTCCCTCTATTCCCACTTTGCTAAGAATTTTTATCCTAAATGGGTACTAGATTTTGTTGAATGCTTTTTGTTGTATCTATTGATATGATCATATGATTTTTATCTTTCAATTTGTTAATGTAGTGTATCATGTGAATTGATTTGGTGATATTAAACAAACCTTGCATCCAAAATCTTGATCATGGTGTATGATATTTTTAATGTATTGTTAATTCGGTTTGCTAATATTTTGTTGAGGATTTTTGCATCAATGTTCATCAGGAATATTGACCAATAGTTTTTTTTTTTTCTGTGTGTGTACTGTCTTTATCTGGTTATGGAATCAGGGTGTTGGTGGATTCATAAGAAGAGTTAGGAAGACCTCCCTGCTCTTGAATTTTTTGAACTAGTTGAAGAAGAATACGTGTGATTCTTCTTTGAATATTTGATAAAATTCACCTGTAAAGCCATTCGGTCCAGAACTTTTGTTTTTTTTTTTTTGGATGATTTTTTTTTTTTTACTGGCTTGATTTCATTGGTGATAATTGGTTTGTTCAGATTTTGTTTCTTTTTGACTCAATATTGGAAGATTGTATGGTTCTAGGAATATATTCATTTCTTCCAGATTATCCAATTTGCTCATAGTATTTTCTTATAATCCTTCGTATTTCTGTGGAATTCATAGTTACTTCTCTTTCATTTCTGATTTTATTTATTTGAATCCTCTCAATTTTTTCTTGATGAGTCTGGTTAAAGGTTTATCAATTTTATTTATCTTTCAAAGAATGACCTCTTGGTTTCATCGATCTTCATATTGTTTTTCTAGACTCTGTTTATTTCTACTCTGATCTTTATTATTTCTTCTCTTCTACTCACATTGGGCTGTACTTGCTATTCTTTCTCTAGTTCTTTAATTGTAAGATTAGATTGTTTATTTGAGATTTTTTTTTGTTTCTTGAGGTAGGCCAGTATTGCTATGAATTTCCTTCTTAGGACTGCTTTTGCTGTGTCCCATAGATTTTGGGGTGCTGTGTTTTCATTTTCATTTGTCTCTAGGTATTGCTTCATTTCTTTTTTGATTTCATTGTTAACCTAGTCATTATTTAGTAGCATGTAGTTTAGTCTACATGTGTTTGTGTATTTTCCAGTTTTTTTCTTGCATTTAATTTCTAGTTTAATACCATTGTCTTTGGAGAAGTCATTTGATATAATTTTAATCTTGTTAAATTTATTGAGAATTGTTTTGTGACCTAATATGTGTTCTATCCTGAAAAATGTTCATGTGCATTTGAGAAGAATTATATTCTGCTGCTTTGGGGTAAAATATTCTGAAAATATCAATTAAATCCATCTGGTCTAATGTGTCATTAAAGGCTGCTGTTTCCTTATTGATTTTCTGTATGAAAAATATGTCCATTGTTGTCAATGGAATGTTAAAGTCTCCTACTGTGAGTGTATTACTGTCAATCTCTCCCTTTAGGTCAGTTAATAATTGCTTAATATATGTAGATGCTCCTATGTTGGGTGTGTATATGTTTAGTAGAGTTATGTCTTGCTGTATTGATCTCTTTATCATTATGTAACGCTCTTCTTTGTCTCTTATTATAGTCTTTGTTTTAAAATCTATTTTGTCTGATATAAGTATTTCTATTCAAGCTTTTTAATTTTTTTATTTCCATTTGAATAAAATATCTTTTTTTTCATACTTTTACTTTCAATCTGTGTGTGTCATTTGATCTGAGGTGAGTCTCATGTAGACAGCATATGTATGAGTCTTGTTTTCTTAACCATTCAGCTACCCTATGTCTTTTGATTAGAGCATTTAATACATTTACATTTAAAGTGATTATCAATAGGTACATAGTTACCTCCATTTTATTATTTGTAATTATGGGGTTCCCTTTCTTATTTTACAGAAGTCCCCTTAATGCTGTTTGTAATTCTGGATTGTAAGTGATGATTTCCTTTAGGTTTTTCTTGTCTGGGAAGCTCTTTATCTTACCTTCAATTTTAATTGATAACATTGCTGAGTAGAGTAGTCTTGGTTGTAGGTTCTTATTTTTCATCACTTTGAATATTTAATGCCAATCCCTTCTGTCCTGCAAAGTTTTTGTTGAAAAATCAGCTGTCATTCTTCTGGAAGTTCTCTTGCAAGTAACTAGCTGCCTTTTTTTTCGCTTTTAGGAGTCCTCCTTGTCTTCAATCCTTGGCATTTTAATAATGAGGTGTCTTGGTGTGAATCTATGTGTGTTCCCCTTGTTTGGGATTCTTTGTGCTTCCTGGACTTGTATGTCTATTAGAGAAGTTTTCTGTCAATATTTCTTCAGATGGTTTCTCAATTCCTTGCTCTCTCTTTCTTCTGGTACTCCTATAATGAGTATGTTGGTGCATTTGATGTTGTCCCAAAGGTCTTTTAAACTTTCCTCACTTTAACAAATTTTTTCTTCTTTTATCTGTTCTGATTGGGTGTTTTCTGATACCTTGTCTTCCAACTCACTGATTCGATCCTCCTCTTCATCTAATCTACTGTTTATTTCTTCTAGTTTATTCTTCATTTTGATTATTGTATTCTTCATATCTGACTGGTTCTTCTTTGTGATTTTATGTCTTTTTTTAATATTTAAAATCTCTTTGTTGAAGTTCTTACTGAAATTATCTTTTTTCCTCCTAAGTTCACTGAGCATCCTTATAACCAATGTTTTGAACTCTGTCTCTGGTAGGTTACTTGCCTCCATTTTGTTTAATTTTTTTCTGGAGTTTTCTTCTGCTGTTTCATTTACAGCATATTTCTTTGATTTCTTATATTAGTTGCCTCTCTGTGTTTGTTTTTATTTACTAGGAAGATTTTTTTACATCTCCCAGACTTGGTCTGGTGGTCTTATGTGGTAGGTGTCCTGTGTGGCCCAGTGACACAGTCTTCCTGATGAACTTAATAAAGGGCTTTGAACATGTTCCTGTGTGGTTGTATACGTTCTCCTGTTGTAGCTAATTATTGATTGCTGTTAGCATGTGAGTGGATGGGTTTGACTCGGGCTTACTGGTTATGGTGATTGGCCATGCCACAGGGTATGAGATGTTGTGTGAGGGCTGATCCCATTAAGTGGGATTCACCTCAGTTGTGTTGTGTACCTATTGAGACCACCCTTTGAGTGTGCCACTATGGGACTAGTCAGAGCACACAACAAGTGCTCTGTTGTGGCCTGATACCAGCCTTTGGGTGTGTTGATTCTGGGGCCCCTTGGGAGTGACTTTAGTATAGGCCAAATTCAGCTGCTGTCTTTGATTGCTTGGGGCTACTTGGTAATAACTACAAACAACCCATGGATGGTTGCTGCCTATGCTGGATCTAGTGGTAAGTGGGAGAGATCATGCTGTAAGCCAAGGTCGGTTACCCCTAGTACCAGGCCTGGGATGACTTAGCAAAAGGACAAGTGTGCCTCTAGGCCTTGGGCTACCTGCCATCTGCTTGTATGACTCTGCAGCTGAAGAGAGTCTTTGGGTGGTATGTGAGTTGTATGGGGTGGAGACTGAGGGAGTCACCAGAGTAAAGCAAACAAATTTCACCTGGCCAATGCAGAGTAAGGTTTCATGCTAATGCTGAATCTGTGGCTTCCTGTAAGTCTCAGATTGCAGCAAGGCCAGCTGCTGCCCTTTTCATGCCTTCAGGACCCCTCAATCTGCCCAAGAGATACTGCAGCTCTGGCTGGCACCAGTAGGTTACCACCAAAAGTCTCCCTCCAAAATATGCGGGCTGCAAGTGGGCCACATGAGCTGAGGACTGCTGCCTGTCAAATGTGCAACCCTTGGAAGGTGCATAGCAGGGCTGGCTGCCCAACATCAAGGGAAATTTGTAAGCTGGGTGAGGTGGGGCACCCAGGAGACATGGGGTGGAGCAAGCCAGGGCTGCCCCTCTAGCCCTGGCCCTGGTGTTATGAAACTCACTCTTTCCCTCCAGAGCCACTGACCCTCTACCAGAGCACAGTAAAAGTGTCTACAAGCAAGTCTGTGCATGGGCCCTTTAATGCGATGTCTGGGTTTTGTTTTTTTCCATCTCACCTAAATGACCAGAATTTCCACTGATTTTACAGTCAGATTTTGTGGAAACTCCTCTTCTCAGGACTGGAAGTCTGGGCTGGTGAGCCTCTGTGTAGGCCTATGGCACCTCGTTCCTTTAGGAGGGTCTCTGTAGCCACACTCTCCCTCCCACTGCTCAATTGCCACGTACAGGTGTGGAGCTAACCCACTTTGCGTCTCTGACCCTCTTACTGGTCTCAATGTGGCTTTTTCTTTATATCCTCAGATACAAAGGCTGGACTTCAGGTGGTTTTCTAAGTTGTTTGTTTTTTAATTTGGTTGTAATTTTAATGCAGTCATGAAAGAAGGCAAACCCTGCTTTTACCTAGTCTGCCATTTTGACTAGAATCTTCTTGAATGCATGGACTTTGACACAGATTTGCCAAGTTTGAATACTGATTCTATCATTTACTAGATCTGTTCAAGTGTCATCTCTCTGTGCCTCAGTTTCCTCATCTGTTAAATGAGGTTGTTAATAATATAGACCTCACAGTGTTGATGTAGAGATTAAGTGAGTTAACATGTATAAAGTTTTTAGGACAGTTCATGGCATAAATAAGTCCTATATGTCAGCTTTTATTTTATTATTATCTCTTTCTTTACTCCATGTATAAGAAATATAATACAGAAACTGTTAGCATCTCAAAGGCCAGAGCAGATTCTCTGATGAATTTCTAAGCTCTTGAGAGTTTGTGCTTTGACTCATTATCTTTTGAGCCAGGGTTCCTTGGTTTGGGGGAGTTAGTACTTATAGGGCAAATCTATATTTGATCTCCTCTTCAGCCACCCTCTACACGCTCATTATCTATCTTTCTGTTACTTGTCACCTTACTTAATGTGAAGGAGTGAGAAAGTAGAGAAATGAGAGTCTGGCAAAGTCTTATGCCCTATTATAAAGTTTAAGTTTATATACAGATTTGTTAAGGATATGATATAATCATATTAGTTCATAATGCATGTACAAAATCTCCTCTATTTAGAGACAATTTAGAATATAAATCTAATGTGATATTTATAAGCAATGAATAACCATCCATCAGTGTAAATCTAAATTTTATTTCATTGTCTTTTAGTATGATAACCAACATATTGTTGTTTTTGCACTTGAAAAGCATTTTGAAGTTGATCATAAAACACCTCAGAAGTGATACAAACATAACTTAGTGTCGGTATATTTATACCTGGGGAGGTTTGTAAGCTGAAGTTTCCTTATGATAAGTTAATAACCTCTATTAATATATAAGTGATACTTGGCTGTATATAAGCAGGCTCATTTTTGCTGACCAGTAGAATTAGAAACATTATGATGTAGTAGAAGAGGCACAGGTGTTTGTATGAGAGACTAGGTCTCCAGATGTGGTTGTTCTGCACAAGGGCCCTTATCTGATGGGGGTGAGAAAGAGTTAGATTCATCCTGTTTTCTACTTGACTAACTATTTAATCCAGCTCAGAACCACAGAAAATGGCATCTGCCCAGAAGAAGTGCTCATGTCTAACTGGTAGTTTTTCCTAATTTGCAGTAAATGATAAAAATGGACCTCAGTGTATGTGAATTAAAGTCCTGGCAAATTACTAGTTAACATTGTGACCTTGGGAAAGTTAGTCTTCTAAAGGGCACATCTTTATCTATAGCTTCTGTTACAGGGATGTTGTGAGAAATGACAAAAGATATATACCAAACAAGGTATGCTATTAATACCCAAATTTACATGGTCATCTTAATGCTGGGTACTGCAGAAGGTGCTAGGAGCACAGTAGTGAACAAGGCAAAGTCCTTCTGGTGGCCCCCAGGATATGTTAATTCAATGGCCCTGTGGTATCTCAGGCTCACCATGTCCAAAACTGAAATTAATGTTTTTTCCCCCAGCCTTGCTTCTGTTCTCATGTTCCCCATTTTATGAACTGGCATTGCATAAACCTATTGCCCAATTCAGAAACTGAAGAGTTATCTTAGATGAATTCTTATTCACCCTCACATTCGATCATGAAGACTTGATACTTCTTTCTTTTTAATATTTTATTCTATATAACTTTTACTGCTATGGCTCAGTTTCTCATCTCTTCTTGCAGACATGAGAGTGATAACAAGGATGATAATGGTGACACTGATTTATGTATGAAACAAATATTTACTGAGCACCTATTATGTGCCAAAGTAATGTTTTCAGTAAAAAAAAAATACTAACATCATTAGTCATTAAAAATGCAAATTAAAAGCACAATGAGATACAACTATGTACTTATTACTTTGTCTAAAAACAACAACAAATTGATGATTACAAGTGCCGAAAAAGATGTGGAACATCTGGAACCTTCACACATTTTTGGTAGAAATGGAAAATAACATAGTCACTTTGGAAAATAATTTGACATACATTTACCATGCAACCTAGCAATTCCACTTTTAGATATTTAGAAATAAATAGTTCACAAGTTAGAAAACAAGCCATGTTCACATAAAACAGGCATGTGAATATTTGTAGCCACTTTACCTATAATGTTAAAAAAATTGAAAATATCTCAAATGTTCTTTAAGCAGGAAATAAATACATAAACTGTGTAATGCTATTCAGCAATAAAAAAAGAACTGTTGATACATGTAACAATGTGGATGAATCTCAAATTCATTTTAAGGGAAAGAAGATGGACTCAAAAAGTCTATGATTGTATAATTCCATTTATGTAATATCTGGAAAAGGTGAAACTATAGGGATAGAAAACAGATAAGTGATCTCCAGGGGCTGGATGAGGGGAGCGGTTGATTAGAATGGGATACGGAGGATAAACTCAAGTCTATTTGATTGTCCTACTAACTTCTATAGCTTCACCACTGATCTCCTCTATGTTGCTTACATGACATTTCTAAATGCAAACCTGAGTTTAAGACTCCAGTACTAAAAAATCTCTCAATAGCTGGCTATTGACTTCAATATTTAAATACCTCAGTAGTTACTATTTAATGCCTTAGCTTTTAGGAAATAAAGCCTCTCCCAAGCCTGTCTTGGTGGCCTCCTTTTTTCCTTTTCCAACATGCTTCCACAGACACTCTTTCCTTTAGTTCTTTCTAACTACTTGAATTTTACACTATTTAGCACTTCTGAGACATTCCACATTGTCTTCCCTTCATTTGGATCTTTCTTCCTGTATTTCTTGGTCTAAGGACCTTCTGTGCTTCTTTCAAAAGCCAGTTGGAGCATTGCATATTTTAGGAAATCATTTGGTCTTCACTGCACATGCTTCTTTTACACTTTCATCACACTGACATGTTGGCTGTCTTGGTGTTTGTCTGCCTAGATGGTCGATTCTTGAAGATAGGCACCATGTCTCACTATCCCAAACTCCTGGAGCAGTCCTGGACACAGAGAAACACAGACATCCAACAAATATATTTTAAACAGAGTTGCTTTTTAATTATAAATTGAAATTATTACCTTAGAGTTAAGCCTCTAGATCTCAGCATAAAAATACATATACATGGTATATCAGTTCTAATTTATTTGGATTTACTGATATTTTATTATATCCTTATGACCAATGGCTTATGAATAAGAACTGAGGGAGGAGAGCAAGTGCAGATGCAGAATATTGAGATCACATATAGGAGTTTTTCCAGGGATCATCCAGTTTTGGTCTCAATTGTATTAATTTTGCATAGAAAAGATAAATGCTAATGACATAGATGAACATAAAGTCCTTGCTTCTTGGAAAATGTGGCTGGTTAAAGAATGCCTCACCTGGTGTGAAATATGTAGTGTGAATTTAAATGTCTAAAGGTTCAGTGGTTTTCTTGGAAAGTAATTAAGAAAGGTGGTCAGTCATCTGTATCTTGACATGGACCAGCTGGCATCCATGAGGACTGTTTTATGGTTAATAGTATGAGGTCCGTAGCACTGGGACCTCCCACTTCAGCAACAGTAATAATTGTTAGGTGGACTTTGGCTCTGTAAGTGTTTAGGAGGCCTGGAGGGACATTCCAGTGATTCTAAGCTGTCTTTGTGATTCTCTTAACCACCCTTGGCTGACCTACTTATTAAGAAATCTTAATTTCCCAGTCTTGTTAGCTAAATAATCACTGCTTCACACGTAAACATGTATATGTGCTTTCATCTTAGTCTCCAGTAGTCTTAAATTTTATTTAACAAAAGTGGATCTTCAAACTTGGAGGTTGTTTTGATATTCTTAGAGTCAACATCCATTACTATTATTACAAGATATAAGTTCTGAGAGCATACATCTCTGAGAGGGGGAGGAAAAAGGGAGAGAGCCCGAGGAGAGCTAGGAGGGGGCAGAGGGCTCAGTTCCAAGCTTGCTTGTGTACAAGTGATTTCTGTACACCCTACCCTCCTAGGGAGAATTCTGCAACATTCTTCTAATCATCCATGGAACTCCTGAGATGAGCTCTCCTGACCGCCATGTTGAAAATGTCAGCCCCAGATGGTCTGGTGGTTATATTTGCTCTAAAGAGTTGGGAGCCGCTGCCAGCTTCTCTATAAAATAAAAAAAGATAATTTTTAAAAATGCTGATTAACAGAGCAAAATGTACTTGAGCTGGTAACAGATTTTTTTCCTCCTCCCTCTATCTACTTGCTGCAAAAACAACCTATGGTGATTCAAAATTTGAGAAAAAAGCTCATGGCTTTACTGAGAGATAGTACTTCAAAGAAGGGGAAAATGTGATAGTTAAAGAAAGAGAAACAACATGCAAGGGTTGTTAAATTTCAAATGCCTTGTTCCATTTACTTCTCCCAACACCGCAAAGCTCTGGGAGGTCAGCACCTGGCTTGCCAGCCAAGATTCTGATGCCTGTCCTATGTCTCAAAACCAAACAAGTCTTCCAGGGCCCTCTTTATGCATCTTCTGTGCTGCTGTGCCTTCTCCTGCAATTTGAAATTCATAGGTTCCCAGTGACTTCCTGTGAAATGAACTAAAATTTCAAGAGTTAAGAGTGTGAGAAGACAGGGATTGGGGTACTGAAAGCATTTTTATTCTTTTTGTTCCTGGTGTAAATCCTCTTCTTAGTTCCTTGACAAACCTGAGGAGTCCTGATTCAACATTCTAGCACATCCTGATATAAGGCAATCAGTTGGTTCTTGTTTGCTTGAGGAGATCAGAAGCTTGAATACTAAGTGAGTAATTGACAACAGGTTATTTTCTTGTTTTAGGTTTGAATACTTGTGTTTCTGATAGTGTCTGGTGTCTGAGGTCTAGCCCCTGTTCTAAGATTTGAAGAATTTCACCATCTACTGTTGCTGACTATATATGTCAAGATCTTTGATTACAGCCATTATATAGGGAAGCCTACAGACTTCCACTTGAACCCAGGTAATGGAGCAAAAGCAAGAGAATGTACATCACCCAAATCCCCCTCAATTATTCTTGGGATGAAAAAGTGATCCAGTGTGTTTGGATATGTGACCGTAAAGGTGATTAATGCAAACCAGTGGAAGTTAGTGTTTCCTTCTCCTGAAAGCTTTTATATATGAATCTCAGGAGCTGGAAATGCTCACCATTGACAAGAAGCAGAAGCTATGAGGCTCTGCAAATCTCTGATTCTTCACATGGTGATGGGGCATTGCACTTCAGGATTGGGCCTGGTCAAGTAATCATAGACTCATCTTCCATGCTCAAAGACCCTTGAAGGCCTGCTCCTAATGTACTCTTTTATTTTGACATGGGTTTTGCCTTGCTGCCCTGATATTGCTTATATTAGAGGGTAGTTGTTTTGTGGCATTGTCTGCTGGTATTCTTCTCCCTCTGACTTGAAGGTCCAGGAGTGTGTCAGTGTTTATTATGAAATCCCTAGCCACTATTTCTTCAGAGAAGAGGAAGCTATTTTGTTTCTGCTGAGGCTTCTAACCTTGATCTCTGGCTGCCCCCTCCCACTCTGCTACATCTCCTTCATCCTGATGTGCTCAGGTCACCTCTCTGCATGTGCCTAATGCACATAGAGTCACTGTTTGCCTATTCATCTGTCATCTGCCAACAATTGTGAGAAGAATGTAAGTGGACCCAGCACTTTAGGAGCTACATAATATTTGAACAGTTATAATAGTCTTTCCCACTCTGACCTGCATGTAGCAGGAGATGGTTGAAGTTGCATTAGCACTTTCAGGGCATTGAGCCAGTAAGTAATGACAGAAATGAACTCAATGAAACATTCAAACCCTTGATTTATCTCAATCCCAGGACCTTCTTAAAAATCTTTTTATATAGACTCTGAGTTTACACTATACTAAATAGCATTTATATATATGTTGCTTCCTTAAGACTTCTTTCAGCATTATGGCTATAACTGTCTCTTATACACACACAAACATACAAGGCTAACATATTTACAGGTACATTCTTTCAATTTTTAAAAACTCATTTGTTGACTCCTTTGTGATACCTTTTTATCATCTTTCTGAAATATCTAGCAAATTTTCTTCAAAGGCACATGAATTAAAGGCAGGTGTTATCTTTGCTTTTAGGAGTACCCAAAACACTTTGAAATTCAAACACCCCCAAATTTTATTTCTAGAAATATCCTCAAGAGAAACAAAAACATGTCCAAACACTTGCACAAGAATATTCATGACAGCATTACTCTTAACAACCAAAAAGTGGAAAGAATCCCATTGTTCATGAGCTTATGAATAGATAAAGAAAATGTACTACTTCAAATAAATGAAATATTACTTGGCCATAAAAATTAATAGTGTACTGAAACAAACTGTAAGATAGCTGAACTTTGAAAACATTGTAGTATGTGAAAGAAGCCTGCCACAAATGACCAGATAATGTATGATTCCATTTATATAAAATATCCAGTATATGCAAATCTATAAAGATGGGAAATGCATTAGTGATTGCTAGGGACTAGGGAAAGAAGGAATTAGGGATAAATGGCAGTAATTGCTAATTTGTATGGTTTCTTTTAGGGGTAATGAACATATATTAACATTGATTGTGATGATGGTTGCATAACTCTGTGAACACTAAAAACTATTGAATCATGTACTTTAAATGGGTGACTTATACAGTATGTAGAATATATCTCAATTAAAAATAAAGGTTCAAACAAAAGTCAGCACAAACTTCTTTTACCCAAAATCCAGAATAAGTTCTGCAGGGTTATTTCTCCCTGCAGACCCCATGCTAGGATTCTTGTCTCTCCAGGAAACACAGTCAGCAAGGTAGCCAAAGGGATGCGCTTTACCTCCCAGTAGCTCTTTAGAGCAAAACACAGGTGTCAGGCCTAACCGGAAATCAACTGAAAGCCCTGAAGTTGGAGCAAATCTATCTCCTGACATTTACCACTTCTTACATAACAAGTTGAAAGATTTCTATATCCAGGTTTTACTGTACAAAAATAGCATTAATGCTGTAATATTTTATTCTTTGGGTTGCCTGCACTCTGTTTCTTTGATGAGCTGGGAAGAGAAATGGATATGGTATATTGGAAAAATGTGGAGGAGAAGTCACTTTGCCAGAAACCTAGTAATCATCTCTGACACCTCCTTCTTTCTCTTGTCCTCCATAATTTAATTCATTGCCAAGTTCTATGATCTACCACCTGAATATCTCTACTCTCTATCTCCACTACTGCCACTCGAGTCTGAGCTTGCTTGGTCTCTTTCAGATCCTCAAACTAACCCATAAAGTTTCTTCCATGGGAGGGACTTGTGTGCATGTTCCTTCTGTCACACTCTTCTCTCATTCTCTTCTTCCAATGAATTTCTACCTGCTCCAGTTTTTAACCTAATGTCATCTTCTCACCAAAGCCCCTGCTCTACCCTTCCCAGTGTCTTATTATATGTTATCTTTTCCCAAGCACTTCCCCTTTATAGCTTTGGCAGATTGGGTGCAGTTAAAATGAATTGTTTATATAACTAATTTTTGTAATACCTGTCTCCATAACTAGACTACATGCTTCTAGGAAAGAGAAATGTGTCAGAATTATTTCTTAATGTACCCCCAGTGCCTGATCCATGTCTGGTCAAGTAGTTTGTCCTCAGTCTCTATTAGAAAATGAAGGCAAAACAGAAATCAGGGAGGAAGAGAGAGAAAGATAAGGAAAGAGGATGAATGGAAAAGCTTGGCAGGAAGCTAACTCAGTAGTGCAGCTCCTCATCTGATAAAGCGTTCTGGCCATTGAAGCTTGCTGAGCCAATGTCTGACCATGCTGTTAGTTTGGTAGAAGCAGAGGTAAAGGAGCCAGTGTGAGTGGAGATGCTAGATGGAGCTGAGTAGGGGAGGAGGCTTGCAGAGGCTTCTCTCATTTCCAATGTACTCTGGCAATGTCAAAGTATGTGGAAAGGCCCTGTGAGGGTGGCAGGTAGGGGATGGAAAATGGAGTTTCAGATGGACCTGTCACTGGTAAGACATCCTCTAAATCTAATGAGATAGGGAGGAGCTCTTTATCACCTCTAGAAAAAGCTGCCATTTGTGGCTGTTCTCTTCTGTGGAAAGCACCATCTGTCCTGTAGACATCTGCTCTGGGGCCATCACTGGTGACAGAGGCTGGCATTCTTGGGATCATGAGTTTATTTTATAGCCACCTGCTGTTGTAGAAGAGTCAGAGTTTTTGCCACAGGAAGAGTCATTTTCTATGCCTCCAACCCCTGTGGACACATATATGTTCTGCCCTTATGCATTCTCTAGGATAGAACCATGGGTCTACCCAAGAGGCAGCAATTATTACATATCTGGAGTTAGATAAACATAGACACAAACTCCAGCACTACACTCACTAAACTTGTGACCTGGCCATGGCTATTACATGAAATTCACCAGGTCATGGGATCCTCATTTGCAAATTGGACACAATAGTATCTACTCCATAAGGTTATCATAAGAATACAACAAAATATTTCATGTAAAGCCTGTAATGCTTGGAGAAAAAATATAATAAATATTGAATATTTTTAGAAATTTATTCAAGTCCTTCACTATCCTTCATGCAATGACTTGTTTTTTGATAATTTATGAACTGACATTTTTACAACTCTGTTTTATGCCAATTTTCTCCAGCTGCGCTTCAGGTGAGTGTGGGAAACAGATGGTCATCATCTCCTAATGGTACCTTTGGGGACAGGTATTCATGAGGTCAAGGACTTGGAGCTTGTCACTGCATGAGACCAGCTGGCCTTTTCCTTAAGCCTCAGGTTGCCTTACTAACTCCAGGCAGTCTCTGGTAAATGCAGAAGATGGCCATCAAGAGGTCTAGACTTGGAAAAAGAATCTGTTTGCTACTCATTGGAGCTAGAAACCTAGGCGAGCTGCTTAATTTATTAATATTTCTTCATCTATAAAATATATAAACTCTTTCTTCTCCGGGCTGTTGAGAGAATTAAATAAAATCACATGTATATAAAGGCATAGAACAGAGCCTGAAGCATAGCATTCATGTTAAGCAGTTTTTAAAATTTGGATTTTATTATGATTGGTCAATATTAATCCATTTCCAAATCAGGAAAACACATTTCAGGCCTTGTCTCCTTCTGAGTGGAACTTCAGCAACATTGCTCTCTGTGTGGACAAGACATAGTTTTTCCGTTTACATAGCTTTCTCTTATCCTCCTACCTCAACCTGTTTTACTTCTCTTAGTATCATTTTAGAGGTCTTCTTTCCTTACCAAAAAATGATAATTTAAACTTGTTTCAGGTCTATACTATCTCTCTTAAATGGTCTCTTTAATTCCAAGATCTCTATTCTCTTCATGTTCCTACTTTAATCATTGCTCGAAAATGCAGATCTAATTATGCCTCTCCCCACTTTAAAAGTCTTCATTGTCTCATTGTCACTTTTCAGATAATAACTCTTCCAGCCTCATCTCTTGCCACTACCTCTGAGGTAGTCTGCAGCCAAGCCACCCAAAACTATTTACATTTTTTAAAACTTACTAGCATCTTTTATACCTTAATTGCTTTCTTTTGTGCTTTTTCCTCTTGGAATGTCTTCCAACATAATTCCACAACTTATCTTTTAAAATTCAACTCTAAGTGAAAAAACAAGCCTCAAACTGGGAAAAATTATTTTCAAATTACGTGTTTGATTAAAAAAAAATTGTACCTAGATTATATAAAGAACTCTCAAAACTCAATAATAAGAAAATAAATAATGTAGAAATAGACACATTCAAATGAACACTTGACCAAAGAAGATATACAGATGCTAAACAATACATGAAAAGATGTTCAACATTGTTAGTTAACCAGAAAAAGCAAATTAAAACCCTCGAAGTATCACTACATATCTATAAGAATGGCTAAAATTACAAAGATTGACCACACTAAGTGTTGATAAGGATGTAGAACAACTTGAGCTCTCATACAATACTAATGAGAATATAAAATGATACAATTATTTTATAAGTAGCTCAGCAGTTTCTTTTAAAAGTTTAACATATACCTATAATACGATCCAGCCATTCTACTCCTAGGCATTTATTTGAGAGAAATAAAAGCATATATTCATACAAAGACTTATACATAAATATTCATATAATTTTGTTTGTAGTGGGCAAAAACTAAAGCAACACCAAATGTCCATCTTCAGGTGAATGAATAAACAAACTCTGGTAGAGTCCTACAATGGAATACTGGTAGCAATAAATAGTAATGAACTATTCATACATGCTATAACATGGGACTCTCAAAGTAATTATATTGATGAATAGAGGCCAACAAAAAAGTAATATTACATGATTCCATTTATATAAAATCCTAGGAAATTTGAAGGAATGTATGATGACAGAAAACAGATCATAGCTTTTCAGGGGAGGAGAGAGGAAGGATGAGGGAGAGATTACAAAGGGACACAAGGAAACTTTGAGTCAATGACTATGCTCATCAATTGGATTGTGGAGCCATTTCATGTGTATACACACACACACACACACACATACATACATATACACACACAACAAAAGATATCAAAATGTATACTTTAAGTATGTTTTTTTTTCTGTCAACTATATTTCAATGAATCTGTATTTTTAAATTAAAAATAACAGTAAAAGAAAAAGAACTTAGCTCTAGTGTCCCCTCTTTGAGGACTTCTTCCCTGGCAAACCCTCTCTCAAAACAGGTGTATGTGTTCTCAGCACTCTGTACAAAACATCTGTGATGGCATTTACTGTATTGGACTGAAGTTTCTAAGACACTGTCAGTCTCTCTCACTAGATTGTAAGTGACTCAAGGACAGGGGCTCTGCTATTTATGTCTTTGAAATTTTACTGAGGTCTTCAGTGCTGAAAAGTGAATCCAAATAATCATTTATCTTCTTTGCAACTATAACCTAAGATGATTTTTTAAAATGCAAAAGCCATATCTCTTAAGCAGCTCTTAAGCAAAATTTACTTCTTCAGTGAAATTGTTTCAAATAGAAAAAATACACACACATACACACACACACACACACATATGTAATAAAATATAAATATATATTTAAGATATTTAAAAAATAATGGCTGCAAATCCAAAGGATGTTCTAACACTCTGAGACAATATATTCATGTTGGAAAAAAAGTGAATCTTCTGAAGGTGGAGTGTAGATGAGAAAAGGATGTTTCAGGCTGAAAGCCATTCAAGATACTTTATTCATGAAAAGAGCAAACACTGACCAAATGGCACCTTTAAATGATCCATGGAGGGATTTTTCATTTTGGAAAGCAGGTTTATTAGTGAAATTATTACAGATATTAATATCTGAAATGTTATTTTCTTGTTAATTATGCTGTAATGGATTACTCTGGGATAATATAACTGCTCCAAGTGCATAATTTACCAAAGCTGCCTATCTTCATGATGACTTTTGGGCTTTGGTCCTCGTTAGTTCTGTGTTTGTACTGACTGCTGTTGAGAGCCAAACTTAGAGTTGTGTGCAAGTTTGAGAGAGCCTCAAGTTTAATGTCATAAACGACTAGAGTGAAACACTCATTGCTTTTTATAGAAACTCAATATACCTGCCTTTTAGAGAGATGTTAAGAGACAGTACACCTAATAAAGGGGATACAAGTTTGGCACCTGCCAATATTGAGATTGCTATTAGCTCACAGCTCCACACATGAGAGGGTTGCTTTCAAAGAAGTCTTCTCACTGTCATGGACCATTCTTTCCACCTAGCAAGTAAGAGTATAAACAAGCCTTGCAAATCTTATTTACAAGTTGTAACACATATGCTTGAGTACCCTGGACTTCTCACTATGACAATGGCAAACATTTCCTTTCTTACTCTTATATGTAGGGAATTCCATACTACCCTGTGCATACTATATAATACAATGTATGCACATCACCGTGTTCCCTGAAAAAATGCCACTCACAGAATCGATCCACATAGTCATGGCTAGTGAATGACTGTGTTGTGCAAAGGCTCATATCTTTTGCCAGGATATAGACACAGAGTATGTTTTTCCTTAAGAAATAGTTTTGATATTATCACCCTGAATATCACCTGAGTCCTATGTTGTTTGCGAAAGAAAAACAACAATAAAATGAGAACAGAAAACTGGAAGGTCACCCAGTATTTGTTGTCTTGGGGCCAATGCACGTATCTTCTTTTTGTTCTACATATGCTACTCAGATAAATCTTCCTTTTTGGAAATTTTAGGCAACATATTTGTTTCCAGTGCTTCTGCCAAAGATACCAAATAGCCAACTGTACAACTATTCAGTCTCTTGTGTGGACTACAGCTCATCAGCAATATTGAGGAAAGAAAAAATAAAACTGATGGGGTATAGGGTGGCATTCAGGAGTGCATGGGAATATTAGGGCACTGGAAGCATGAATAAATGAGTCTTCAGTTTTGGGAGAAGCAGCATAGAATGGTGGGAAAATCAGGGACAGTTATATCAGATTGACCTGGGTTCTCACTGCAACTCAGTCACAGAGTAGCTGTGTCCATAGGCAGTTTGCTCACCTTGGTTTCCTTACTGTTAATATAGAAAAAATAATATCTACCTTCATAAACTTGTCAATATTTAATCAGATAACACATGAAAACATGAAGGTGGGAACTAGCACATGGTATGTGCCAAACAGTTATCAGTTCTCCTTCCTTCCTTTTATCTTCTTCCCGATCAGTCACCCAGAAATATGACTGCCAGGCATCCCCATCTTCCTTCACTGCAGGAGCAGCAGCAGCAGCAGCAACAACAACTCAGAGTTGTTGACTTAATCTGCCCTCTTTCTACTTAACACAGCAGATTGTGAATATTTAAGTGTAGGAGTAGAACATGAGCAGGTACTTCCACCCTCATGGCTCTATCAGAAGGACATCGTCTCTTCCCCAAATGATGCTGGACACCAAAAAGTGAGGAGAGAACAGGCACCAGTAAGAAAGTCCATTTTAATCACAGTTTGACTGAAGTACTAGAAGTGAAGATGTGGATGTTCTCCTTTCACACTCGCCCCCACATACCAGCCTTTGGAAGCTCTTTTACCCATTATTACCCAATGAATTTGCACAACACCATAAGTCTCATCTTTCATTCTTTGCTACATGGAATTTCTATTTCAGTGGTGAACAGCCACCTAACCTATTGGGGTGACAATTGAAAGAGGAGTGGAAAAAGCTACTTTGAAAGTTTTAACGATGACTTTTGTATTAAACTTTCACCTGGTATCAGGTTCTGTGGTAGATGCAAAGAGAGAAAAATACAAAGTTCCTGCCCAGAAAGAGGTAAGATTCATGACAGACACTGATAAGTATACCCATGATTATGGTGTGGTGTGACATGATGATGAAAGAGGACCCCAACTTAGCCAGAGGCTGGAGGTGTCAGGTAACCAGTGGAGGTTACCCTTGAACTTAGTCTAAAAGATAAATGAGAGCTAGTCAAATGGAAAGGGAAAATGTTACTCAGATAAAACAATATCTATGTGACATTAAAAAGTCATTTACTCACTATATGAGTGACATTCACTTCCAGATAAATTAGGAGGTTGCCTTAGCCTCTACAGTCATTCTTGGGCCTCATACTTTGTGATCGCGTGTTTGGTCTAGAAAGTGGCATTGTGTTTCCTCCACTGGAGCATCACCCTAGATAGAATGATTCCACCCCATTCTGTCATCTTGACTCTCAGGACAGAGGAGGAAATCCCAATGAGTCAGTGCAGCTTGTGCTTCTCATCATGTATATCTGATGCATGAATCTCATGACCTTCAAGATTCAACCCCTTTAAAGGACTGTCTGCACAGTTCTTAGTCCAACCATAGTACAGCAGCCTAGAAAAAAAGAGGTCTCTGACCAGTGTTTGAGAAGACAGGACATTAGGGGTTTGGGAGTGGGAGAAAATAAAAAGAAAGTATCTGAGTGGGTTTGGTCAAGTGGAAATGACTCCCAGAAATTCTGCTCTAGGCATTTCAGATAAAGTATCTTAACAGCCTTTAGAAGCAGCTTTTCCTCTAGAAACAAAAGCCCATGTTTTACATCTTACTGCAGGCACCTGACTGCTGATAAACCTGTCAGAAAAATTTTGCCCCAAAGCAGATAGGCTGTCAGCCTCCTGTCTGCTGGGAGTTTCAACTTTCAGGATTGCTCCCTTGCCTGACAGCAGAGTGGAGAAGAGAAGGGAACATTGATTCCCTGGTAGCTCCAGGATCTTGAAACCTGCCACTAAAGTGACAAAATAATGGAGCCATGGCCTGAGTAAGTGGATGAGGAGCTGGAATACCCACCCTCCATCCCCACCCAGAGCCAGACCAACATGGTGATGAAGAGCCTGGACTTGGAGCCAGAAAGACCAGAATATTGTAATCTAGACTCCATCACTTACGAAGTGTGATCTTGGGCTTATTATCTCCTGAGCCTTGATTTCTTCCTACTATTAAAAAGAAGATTTGAATAGCACCCCTCTCACTGGGTATTTAGAAGATAAAATAAGATAAATAGTAAGTGCATAGACTGGTGACTGACAAAAAGTACTGATAAACCACAAATGTTATATCATCATTAGTGTCATCATTACCATCGTTGTCACCATCATCAATGTCTGCTAGAGACTAGGAATTAGACTACAGGTTGAGAGAATAATAAAGCTAGAAAAGAAGATGCCAGGGATTTTACATGTAGCATCTGTCCCCTCAGAGAACTTCCTACTCAAGCTAAGTGAAATGGACAAATTTCTGAGAAATATTTTTGCCCCTAGAATTTAGCAGCAGCACTTTCTATCCTACTTCAGTGTTTGGAATAATCTTTGGAATAAAATTAAGCAGTCAAGTTCCTCCCAAATTGTTGAATGCCAACATCCGATCTCTTCATTCAGAATAGGAACCACCCCCAGCACCCACTGTTATTTGCGTAATTTGCAGAATTAACTGACTTCCCCTTGATCACATTTATTTTCAGAGTTAGGGGCCTACCTTTGGAATGTTTTCTTTTTTAAGATTTTTCTCTTTTTTTCTCCTTCAGATTCCTTCTTCTCTCTGATTTCTTCCTCTGTAATTCTTTATCCCTCTCTGAATGACACTTTATATAATAAATAGAGATTTGGACATTCAGCTATTGTCTTTGGAATTCCAAGTAATAACCAAGATGTTTGGACCTCAGTGGAGTGACCTTAATGCTTGAAATAGGGGTGATATAAGCTTGCTGCAACCACCCACATCTAACTCAGATCATAATGGGCCTGTCTTAGAAGGATGTTAGTGGCTTCTGAGGTCTATGTATTACTAAGACCTGGCAAATCTCTATCCTAGGGAGGAAAATGCTTTTTGTAGGTCAGAGAGATACAGAAGCTATGCTTATAAATAGATTATTTCTCAATCAAAATAAGAAGAAAGCAATCCCTTTAGAAATTTAGGGTAATTGGAAAAAGTATATTCTTTTTCTTTCCTTCCCCCCCTCCCCCCACAATTCAGACTGGCTCACTTGCATGCAGTCACATGAAATATTACCTTCTCAGATGGCACACCTTCCCACTTCTCTTTTCATTTTACCTTTATCTATTAGTTCTCAGCAATATCCATGGGATTGCCTTTGTTTCTCCGCCTCCCTTTTGACTTTGTTTAGTGCTGGTCGATTATGTAGGAGGAAGCAAATACATCAACTTCAGGCCTGGTCCCTAAAACAATTTACATGGTCCTCAAGTTTCTCTCTCTCTCTCTCTCTCTCTCTCTCTCTCTCTCTCTCTCTCTCTCTCTCTCTCTCTCTCTCTCTCTCTCTCTCTCTCTCTCTCTCTATCTATCTATCTATCTATCTAAATATAGATCTGATCACTAAGTCAGATGATCACTTAGCTACTAATTGACTAACATGTGGGTTTTGTATACAGTATGCATAAGGTGGACAAAGAGATGTGTCACATCCTAGGTGGGATGAAATGGGATGGGCCTAGATTTCACCATATTACTCAGAACACCTAGCAATTTAAAACTTATGAATAGTTTATTTCTAAAATTTTCCATTTAATATTTTTAGATCAAAGTTGACTGCAAGTAACTAAAACTGCAGATAAAGGGAGTCTATTGTATTGGTTAAATGAATGATTAAGTCTAGCAGCCTCACTTTTCTTGTTAAAGAACACTAGTTCTTTCTGTAAAGTGGGCATAGCCTGTGGCTGATGATTGACTGAATACCTATATTATCCTAGTCCCAAACCAGCCACTTGTTTTGGGGCTAAAATTAACTGTGACAGCCTTTGTAAAGTCCTGTTGAGCAGGTATCCACCCTTCTTGTCCCCAACATCAGTATAGATTCAAGGAGATTGAAACTGAGGGAGGCTTTGGCTTCAGCATTGAAAGGCTCTCATTGATGAAAGTCTCAAATAATCATAAGCTGCTTGCTGGGGTCCTGCCCAAAGTTTCTATATTCAGAACAGACTGCAGGTGAGCTAAAGAGAAAGGAAAGGGAGGAGGATGGCCAACAGTTAACTAACTCCCACCTCTTCGACATCATTTTTCTACCTTTAAGTGTTATTAACTCAATAAAAAAGAATTGGGATCAGATATGATCTCACCTGATGGAAGTCTTGATAAAATTAGTGTCTGTATATCCAAATGGCAGTTACTTCCTTGAACTCAATGTCTCTTACCTTTTTTTGGAGAACTATAATTTTTCACTTGGGATGTTTATATAAATCACTGAAATAACTCTGTAAAAATGTAGTTTTCTAAATCTTATCAAGGTCTACTTAATCAGTATTCTCAGAATGAGGCCTGGGAATCTGCTTTAGAATACTTCTGGATTTTGATCACACTTTTGGCTATTAAAACTACTTTTATTGAATGCTTCCTAAGGCCAGGTTCCTGTGTAGGGACATTTCTTTTATTAACTCTAAATACAGTTACCTGTCTTAATACTATTACCACTCTGACTATACTGATGAAGGAACAGACTGGAGCAGTTATTTTATCTAAAAATTGATGCTCTCTGCCCCAAGAACCTCCCTCTTAACAATTTCCTCAAATTAGTTCTATACATAAAAACAACAATAACAACAACAACAAACAACAACAACAAAAACATAGAATTTGAAACCATAAAATCCAAACCTATTTCTGGTTAAGATCTTTTCTAAGTCATCTTTTTTTTTCTATTAAATTTATTGGGATGACATTGGTTAATAAAATTACATAGGTTTCAAGTGTATAATTCAATAATACATCAGACATATATTGCATAGTGTGTTTACTACCCAAAGTCATATTTTCTTCCCTCATCATAAATTTGATCCCTTTATCCTTATCGACAGCCCCCCCTTCCTTTCTCTCTGGTAATCACTCAGCTGTTGTCTGTATCTATGAGTTTTTGTTTATCTGTCTTGTGTGTTACTTGCTTTCAGTTTTACATTCCACATATGGGTGGAATCATATGCTTCTTAACTTTTTCTGTCTGATTTATTTTGCTCAGCATGATAATCTCGAGATACATCCATGTTGTAAAAAATGACAATATTTCATTGTATATATGTACCACATTGTCTTTATCTAATCATCTATCAAAAGACAATTTGGTTGCTTCCATGTTTTGACCACTGTGAATAATGCTTTGCATCATCTTGAGGTTATTTTTTTTTCCCTCAAGTGAAAATTTACGTGAATAGTGCTTGTAGATTGCAGAATACTATCCAAATATCATGTTTGTTTGTTGTCATCATTGCTCTTTGGTTTAAACAAATGGGCTATATATTCTTCCAAGCAGATATCCATCCATGGAGGATTGTGACTATAATAACCACAGTGCCTTTACCTTTTACCTGCCATCATGCTCCCTCTATTCCTGGTTCAGGAGCTTTGTTTCACTGAGGAAACAACTTCGCAGATAATGAATTGATGACAGGTAGGGAAGCTATTGAGAGAAGACACTCTTTGGAGGGAATGATACACTAAGTAGAGTCCACACACAGAAAAATGACTCACCTCTCTCAGAATTCTTTGGCACATTGCTATTCCCTTAGTGTGGAATACTCTTGCTCTTTCCCATTTCTCTCCCAACCCCCTTTTACCTGGATAATTCCAATGCTCATTTAGATCTTGGCTTAAAATCTGCTTTCTCCCAGAAACCTTCCCTGTCGTGAGACTTCTTCTCTTAAGGCACACATTACACAGTTGTTCCTTGCTAGACTGACCTTCCCATGCTCTCTCTATAATGCCTAAAATAAGCTAAACTAGCACAGTGCTTGGCACATAGAAAACACTTGATAATTGCTAAATGAATAAAGAGCATCCTCATTTTTATTTCTAGTCCAGAAAATGTTCTTTTTTTAATTGAAATATATGTGATGTATAGCATTATGTTAATTTAGGGTATATATCTTTATTTGATACATTTACATACTGTGATATGCATGCCATTGTAACAATAGTTAGCACCTCTATCACATCACATAAATATCATTTCTTTTTTTTGTGGTTGGAATAATCAAGATTTAGACTCAGCAAGTATGATGATTATAATACAATACTGTTTTCTATATTTATATGCTGTACATTAGATATCTAGGACTTAATTACTACTAGTTGCACATTTGTACCCTTACACTATATCTCTCCTAGAACATGTTCTTATCTCTCATACTCTTTTAGCCAATTGACTAAGATACTGTTCCAAACTGATGTCATCACTTTGCTTACTCCCTATTGAATATTACCTTGTACCCCATTAATACTGCTAGAATGCATTCATTCAACCCAAATTCAATAAGTTCTATCATCTTAATGCTTCTTCTATCCATCTTTGCATCTCCATCTCCACTGCCAATTATAGCAGATCCCTGTCTTTGCTCTCAAGAATTATCAGAATGGCCTCTCTGAACCCATCTTTTTTTCCTGGTCATCTATACCTTGTCAACAAATCAGGGTGTTTTGTTTTAAAAATTTGAATCTGGCCATGACGTTATCCTTAAAGTGTCAATAATTTTTCACAGCTTATAGGATAAGATCTCATCTCCTTGAGAAGCCTACATAATCTGTCTCCATGAACTGGCCTTGAAGTCAGTCTTGTCTCTTGCTGCTCCCCTCCTGGCATCCTAAATTCCAGACATATAACATTATTTGCAATTTTCAAAGTATCTTATGTTGCTCATGACTGATCTTCAGCTCCCCAGCATCTCCACTGACCTTCTCACCTTGGGAATGCCTCCTCTTTTTTCCAGACTCTGCTCCAGCACTATACTCTGGTTGACAAAGCTTTTCCTTGGCACTCCTGCCCCACCTCAAAACCACACATATGACAGATACCTTTCTTATTTATTCCACTCTATTCTATGAAGACTTTGTCACCAAAATTTAATATCTCCTTGCCCCTATTTGTTTACATATTTGCTTCTTTCTGCCAGATAGCAAACTCCATATGATCAGGGACTGCCTCTAACTTTTTTTCTTTCTTTTACTTTTAGTGATTAGCACACAACTTGCAACTTAAAATGCTCATTAAATATTGGCAGAGATGTTGAATTCCACTTGTGTGCCAAAGAAAAATCAACCTAAACCAGTGCCAATGATGATGGTGTGGAGTCCAGGGAAAGAGGAAAATAGGGTCATTCGCTTGTGTGGGAACCCTTCTGTGGCCATGAGTGGTCAATTCAGATGTTCTACTGGGAGAAGACTAAGTGACTGACTGTCTCTACTACTGTGCTCTGAAACCCATCATCACTTTTGTGCCAGGCTATGCTTTCCATGTATGTTCCAGCTAGCATGTGAGTACATCAGGGAAACAGGGGTAGGCCTGTTCCTGGAAAGGCAAGACTCCTTAGATGTGTGCCTTTGGATCAAGGATATCCTATTCACCTTGTCAAAATTTTCTCAGAACTGCTGTGCAATCTATGACCTTTCATTTTTCCTTCTTATTTTCCTTTTCCCCCTTCTTAGGAGACCTGTATTGAGATCTGACAAGCCTCCCAGACTCTTTTATTTCTTTTCTTATTTATCTTCACAGTTGTTCCCCAGTAAATCTTTTGTATATCTAATCCCATCTTTGTGGATTCTTCTTGGAGAAACTGAATTAACATGTTATATCAAAAATGGGATTAATCTGACTGCCAAGTAAGTAAAAATTCCAATTATATATTCTGGAACTGGAGAAATAGCCACTGGGTGGATCTGTGCACCGAGAGGGCCCATGTAGGCCAGATTTCAGCCACACTCCCATTATATATTACCTAAGCTCCATAAATTTCCACGCTAACAGGCATGATGACACTGGATCTCTGAATATTAATGTAAACCTATACCCTGTGTCCAGTAGTCCTCAGTATGTCTGGATATTTTTCTTTTCCCAAGAATCATCACTGTATACACCTATGATAGCATTGCAGGGTCCAACCTTCTAGCAACTTTATTCAGTGGGTTCTAGATCCAAAAATTGATTCAAGTTTGGGAACTAAACAAGGAATTGTGACTGTTTTAGTGCAACCACACTTGGCCTCCTGCTCCTCCATTCTCGCCTTTTTGTTGTCTCTGTTTCAATGTTAGATAGTGTACTGTTGGCTGCCCATCTGTTTTTCCTTGGCACACTGTAATCTATCAACCATTAACATGTTTCCCTGTGAGTTAAAACCCCTTAGCTGGTCCTCTGGCCTTTCCAGACATTGTGGCCTCTTGGCTTTCTGGAAGTTAAGCACCACCTGGCCCCTATTACTCTGGGCCCCACTATCCTCATGGAAATTAAACAGCCCAGTTTTGTGGGGGAAATCTCCAACCACTGACCTTGACTTACAGTGGTGAGCCATCATTGAATGTCTTGGTGATGCTAAGTGCCCCTCACCAGTGCATCCTTAATGGCCTTAGTGAACAGTTGTCCTCAGGGCCCATTGTGGAACATAAGTCTCTAGTGAGTCTTCTGGCCTCATATAATACATCCATTCCATAATGCCCACTTCCCTTGGCTTCTTTATTCTTTCTTCTAGCATCTGCCAGAATAACTTCAGCATTTCCACTTACTGAGACCAGGCCATTTCTTTTCTAATCTTCTAAGAACCAGTCCAGCAGCAAGTTTGTTTTATTCCCAGGTCCTTGCCAAGGTTTTAAGACCCATGTCCTAAGAAAGTGCCCCAAGCCAAAGAAATCTTGCTTCCATCTTATATATTGGCCTCTCTGATGAGTACCTGACTATAAAACTCTTCTTTGTCCTTGCTGAAACTCCTTAGCACCTCACTACAGTTTATGGTCTTTTTTTTTTTTTTTTTTTACTTTTTTCTTCTTTCCTTCACAGGGTCAGATCTGCATGAGAGCTCCCCATTTTCCCTCATGAACATTCCTCTAAAAATGTCTTTCATAGCTAATGCCATTTTGGCACCTGATTTTATGGAGGACCCAGAATAAAAAGTACTCAGACATATGTGAAGGAGCTATTTTTAATTCTATTTTAAAATGGAGGTGGGGCACAAACAGACATCCAGTGGTTTGCTCAAAGTCACACATACATAGGAAGTGGAAATCACAATTCAGTTCCTGACATCAAATCAGGCAATTTTTGCTACAGTGGTATTTGTCAGAGAAGGGTTTCGGGAGAGGGACATTAAGAAGATAATTTTTGGGGGAGTAGGGTTTTATTTAAATTGATGGGGCAGAAGAAAAAATGAACAGAGACAGGAGCGAGCAAGTTTGATGTCTCTGTGTATATATGTGTTTGGTTCTTGTACATGGTGAGAACTGTATGTGCATATACTGATATCCATGTCAGTGTTATCTACCTGTGTCAGGATTACCTTCCCATATCATGCACTCTTAGAATGTGTGTAGACCACACACAGAGCAAGAACATTAAAAAATGAGAGAAGTTCATCTTTGATAACCTCCAAAATTTGCAATTTAAGAAATCTAGAAAAACACTAATTTAATTTTAATATACATTTAGTTTTTCTTTTATGGCTTAGCATTACATCTGTGATTGATTTCATATCAAGGAGCCTCTCTGATCTTCCCAGTACTCAGAGCCTCCACAAATCTCAGGCCTGTCTTGATGGGAAAGTGTGAGAAAGAGGGTAGTTTTGTGTTTTCCCTGGGGAGGAAGGTTTCTTACGCAAAACCAGTAGGCCCAAGAGAAGAAGGACATGAACCTGAGGGGACTCAGAAGGTACTACTCTCCTTGAGTAGAATGATGAATCTTCTTTCCTTCCCTTGCCCTCCTCCTTCTCCTACTGCCTGGGGCTGCCTCCTTGGAGGATTTCAGGTAGAAGAAGAGATCACTGAGCAGTGAAAGTGAAAATAATGAGTCCCCTTGTCTGTGACTGTTTCTGTCACATCTGAGAGAGGCCCTGCTGTCTCCGAAGAGGGAAGGCATGCTGAGTGAGCAATATAGCCTGCCCCTACCTCTGCTCTGTTCCTGCTCTGTGCATACAGTCATAGCCTCATACTGCCAGGCCGCAGCCGCCTTGGCTGTGTGTGCAGGGAGGTGGGAAGCTGGCAGCTCACTATGCACGCGAGGGTGGGAATCAGGGCAGGCAAGGGGAGAGGTGTCTTTACTCCATATGCAAGTCCCTTAATGAGAAAGTGTGCATCTGCTGTGCAGCCCCCACCCTGGGGAATGCTGCCAGCTCTTCTTGTGGGTGGCTGTAGGAAGCTTGGCCTAAACACAAACATTCTCTAGGCACCCCTGAGCATATCGAGGCACTAGAAATAATTCCAGCAGGAGGGCTGCCTCCGCAGAATGGGGTCTCATCAGGTTAGCACTTGCTATATGGGTCTGGGTGTGGGTCCTGGGTTTCAACCTCATGAAGATCCTGAGGGACTTTATCCCATTGCCTTCCCACTGTTTGTAGCATTGTGAACTCTTCCATAGCCACAGTTACTTTCCTTTGGCTGTACAAAGAGCTCAGGTTTGGGTATCTTGAACCAGTACAAACCAATACAGACTCTCTCCTGTAATTCCCACCCTTCCATGTTGTCACTACTACTTCCCTTCATAGCCATAATTTCTGAAATATTAACTTATACTTACTACTTCACATACCTGCCAATAGTTATTCTATGCTTGTCCCCTTTGATAGGCTTCTCTTTTGCAAAATATGTACTCATTGCCTCATGAGCTGGCAGTCTGTTCCTTAGTCAATTATTTTCTTGCTCCCCATTCAGTGTGACAGACCCATCTTTCCTATACTTATCTCTTCTGCAGGTCACATGGCCTCCGAGGTCCTGCACATCTTTTGCTGTGAATTTCCTTAGATCTTGGATCTTGGTGGGATTCCTCCACGACCCCACCCTCTGAGTGCACTATTGTTAAGGCCAATTTCTCTGCCCTTCTTTTACTGTTTTTTCTCTTTTATTTTTCAGGAAGCGTTTTAGATGACACTCAGAACATTTGTTCAAAGGGCATTTATAATTTTTTTAAAAATTTAAAGTATAGGGAAGTACAAAGAATAACATCTCACATGCATAACTCTGCCATCTAAAATCAGTAACTGTTAGCATTTTATCTTCTTTGCATCTAATATTCCTTTTTCTTTTTGAAAAAAATAAGTATTATAGAGAAATTTAACCAGTTTTTTCTTTCTCGTTCCTCTCCTGTAGTTCTCAGAAGCAAGCAGTACAGATCATGCTTTTAGTACACAGACATCCTTAAGTGACATATAGGTATCACGCTGCAACTAGTGCTTGTCACTGGCCATTTAATAAATTTGTGTTTTATTTCTTTTAACTGCTACATGGTATTCTATTATTAACTATATAAAATATTTTGAATTATTATGATACAGTCTCCTATCTATAGACATCTACATTCTTTCCAAAGTTTTGCTAATAAAAAAAAATGCTTTAGTCAACAAACACCCTTGAATATGTTTTTTTGTACACACTTGAGTGAGTTTGTTTAAGGTATATTACTCAGAGGTAAAATTGCTGCTTATAAAGTAGGCATATTTTTAATTTTATAAAATGTGACATTTTTCCTCTAAAGTAGATGTATTAATTTACATTTATACTCACAGTTTATAAGTATCATTTCACCCAAATTCTTGATATTGTCATACTTTAAAACTTTTGACAATCTGTGAGTAAAAATTTATAACCCATTGTTATTTTAATTTGTATTTCTCTATTATTAATAATAGCTAACAATTACATAGTACTTATTCTGTGCCAGACACTATTCTAAGCAGTTTACATATATTAACTTATTTAATCGCCACCTCAATCCTTTCAGATAGTTTTTATTGTTATCATTCTCATTTTACAGATAATAAAATGAGGTTTAATACATCGTCCAAGCTTTCACAGCTAGTAAAGTGGGACAAAGGCATTCAGACTTGGCCCAGAGTCTGCGTATTTCACCCGTACATCATCATAGGTTTCTAAATTGGGTAAGGCCTAGTGCTCCCTCATGGGCTCATGGGCCATGTGCATTTCTTCTTCTTCAAGTTCCCTATTTATTCAAGTTCCCTGTTTATATCTTTAGTTATCATTTGATTAGATAATTAGTGTTTCCTTTTTTTTGAGAATTATTTATATGACTTGAATATCAATTTTTTGCCTGTCATATACAGATGATGCAGAAACTTTTTCCAGGATGGCACTGGTCTTTTAACCTTATTTATTTCCTCTACTAGTGTTTTTGTTTTTGCCATATCTTTCTATACTCTTCTTAAAAAAAAAAAAAAAACAAACAAACGCGCAAAAAACCTTTTTCCCTTCTTGAAACTGTTCTGCCCCATTTCACTATTTTCCATGTCCTGGTGATTTTCTCCAATAGAGGTCCATATTTCAACTTCTCATACAAGTTTAAGACCTTATTTACCAATTGCTTCAAAGACATCTTGTATGACCACATCTTCTCAAATATAGTCTCTTTCAGTCTTTTCTATTTTTGTAAATAGAACTCCATTTTAAAATAATATGGACTATAATTCTAGTCATATCTTTTGCTTTTCCTTCTCCTTTATTTATTTATTTTTTTTATTGAGTCAGGAAACAAATTACACAAGGTCCTTCAACAGCCATTGTCCCACCTATGACCACTCAGACCTGCACCACTGTAGTAAGTTCCAAATTGCTATCCTAAAACCTCAAAAGCCTTGAGTGATCTGCCATTTCTCCTGGTGTATTCTTTTTAGCTTCTCCACTCCACCACCACCCCTGTAACCCGGTTTCATAACTCACTTGCCTCTTTCTGCCTTCCTGAAAAATTTCTCTGTCCAGTCAACTGAAGCCACCTCTCCTGGACATGGGAACCTGCTCATTTCTGGTTCTAAGACTTAGCTCATGCTACTGCCTAGGCCTGAGTTTTTTATCCCTCTCTTCTGCTACAAAAGTGCTGCTATAAATCTGTGTCTAGCTATCTCACCACTTTCTCATTGAGATCTTCTTCATTATACCAGACCCACTCATTTTCTCCATCTCCATTATCTTTTCAGCACATGTCCTGTAGACTACTCATGTAGCACTTAGTCACATGTTGCCTTGAATTGTTGTTATTCAAGGGCTTCATTAAGCTCTATTGTGGAATGCCATGGGGAAGGGACTGTCTCTTAAATTTCTTCTATGTAATCTGCTGCACCTAGCACAGTATGATACACACATAAGGTATTAGTACTTTTCTGTGTGTGAAATGGCTAGCTCATAGGAACCTTTTACTCACAATTATATTGGCATACCTCTTCATGAATAAATTCATTTTTTAGTCTCAGCTCTCTAATTTGGTAGAAACACAGAGTTTCCAAGGCTATGTGTGGGTGGGCCCATCTAGTTTCTTCTTCCAAAAGTATAAACTTTATCATCTTGTTTTCAAGCTATCAAGCACTGAGAAACAAAGACTGTTCTTTCTTTGCCTCGATATCCCTTATGACGACTTTGACCTTCATCACTGCTGACCTTCACCAAATGCTAGAGTCATTCATGTGTGTTAGTTGTGTCATTGGGGAGAGCAGAAGAGGAGTCATGAAAGACAGATGAGGTGACAGAGCCCTCTTATAACCCATAACGTTAAAGAAATATTAGCTACTATTTAAATAGTTTTAAAAAATTTTTTTGGTAGGCCTTTAATTAATACTTGCTGAATGAGTGAGATTCCTAGCAGGAGCCACAAAAATACTTTATTTCAATCAATCTGTGTAAAAAGAAAAAAAAAAGATAAGTATCTTTCTCTCTCTCCTGATTCCAAAAGTAGATCTCATAGATGATTTCTAGGGAGGAAGATTCTGAAGTGGTATAGGGCCTTTTTCAGCCTGCCCTCCATCTGTGCAGGAGCCCAGGTGCTCTGCTGAAGCACCTGGATACAACCTTCCCCTCAGAAGTGACAGGAAGCTCTTGTTTCTCATCTTCCCACCTAGGCTGCATACCATGCTGTGTTGTCCCCAGTCTATCTCTCTGTTTCATTTCTGGAGTTTTTCTCTCTGTCCAGTACCATCAGATTCAGTCTCTTTCATGCTTCACATGTGTCACTTTTGAATACATTTAAACTGCTTAGAGTTATCTGACTTCCTCATGGGCCAGCCATGGTGTAGTATTCCAGAACTTGATGTCCAGGATGTGAGTTTAGACCAAGACAGGCGTTTATTAATTCACTTTTTCATTTGCCCTTGAAACTTGTTAATATATACGTATTCCTTTAAACCTAGACACTGGGACAATTAGGTTGTCCAAACAGCAAACAAGATGCAGAAGAAACTTGTCAACCCCATGGGGCCTCTTTCTCTCTTTGTTTTGTTTTGTTTTGTTTTGTTTTGTTTTTTTTTTTTTTGTCCTGGCGAACCCACCTACTCCTTCCCTCTCCTGTGAACCTGTGGCTGGACACTACAATGGCATGGACTAGTTCCTTCTAAGGTCTGTTTTTTTCTGCCCACTTTTCATAAAAATGGTCATCAAGCTCCTTTTGAGCCTGGAGACCCCCTCAGCGGCTGAGCCAGCATTTCTGAAGAGGAAATGAGAAAGGTCCAGCGGCATGAGGGTGGCAGCCTGTGAAAGAGCCATTGATCTGGTAGTTTCTGTAGAAAATGGAGAGCTGTGAGGCTGATCTCCTTTGCCTGGGTTATAGAGGAAAGGAGGGGCACTAGAGTCAGAGTTGGAACATACTCCTCACTGTGTCCTTCTGCTCTACTTCTACTGTCCTTGGTGAAAAAAAAAAAAAGACAATGAAAGTAAAAAAAAAAACAAATAAGCAAAAGCAAAACTTTTAAAGCATCTTTTTGTGCATGTTATGACACAGAAAGTTTTGCATTTCAGTTATCCTGAGAGATAATAACTTTGTTGTATACAATAAAATGTAAAGCAAGTATAATCAAATAATCAAGATGCAAATAATCAGAAAGGCATAAGCATGGAATATAGTCAAGATGGGCTGGGTGTGGTGACCAGGGTCCATAAAAGAGTAGAAATGCAGAGGAGAGGAGAGAAGTGGGAGATTCATACATACATATGTGCCAGTGCTCTGGGGGAAAACATTTCCCCTTGGTTAGCATGTAATGCCCAGACTGAATATGGGTCAGAACCTGGTGTTGCTCTGAGTTATAACTTAATAATATAACTTAAATAAAGCCAGCTCACCTGAGAAATTACCCCGTCTTCCTGAAACGATATTGTTTGTATCTCCTGTCTAGCAGCATAGTGCTTTCCATAGAGTAGATGCTGAATAAATATTTAATGTTTAATGAATAAAAAAATTCAATAGAAACTTTTGTTGTTTGCAGATTAAGATAGGTAAAGGGGACAATTCTATTTGGCTACCTAGCTTCCTCAATTGGGAAATTGTCAAATTCCCGAAGGATTCTTCCAACGCGGTAACACATTTTTAGGAGGTGGAAGTGGTGAATTAAGTTTAAATTTAACAATCTCAAGTTGTAAATTTTCATCTCATCCCCTTATTCTTCTGAGAAATAAAAGATACAAAAGTAGATTGTAAGAGTCTGCTAACTAATTAACAGACTCATGGCCTCTTTCTGGGTAAGACTGTACATTTCTTTGTCTCCTTTTCAGTCAGGGATGGCCAGGTAACTCAGGTCTGGTCAACAAAATATGAGTGAGACTACTTTATGCCACTTTCAGGCCAAGCAATAAAAAATTTTTCATACTCAGTCCTCCATGTTCCTTCCCTAACTGGCTTGATATAGATGAGTATGGTGGCTTTGAGGTTTATGAATTGGGAAACAAAGAGCCATGAGCTAATAGGATTTGGGGTGCCTGACTTACTACATGAAGAAGAGTCTCAAACTGTCAGGTAATAAACTCGTGTTTACTACTTTATGTGAATAAAAAATAAATTTCACTGAAATGTGAGAGCTTGTCATAGCATATCAGAAATAATACAGGGATATAATTGTGCTATATTTTGAAACAGTCTATCCCCTACTATTATTCAGTGTAAATAAAACCAAATTGCTTTCCAGTGCTCAGGCTTAAATGGCGTGGTTATTGAAACTTTTAAAGATTGATTACTCAAAACATTTTTGGTTTTGTTTGTTTTTCCTCTCCTAATGTCAAAGGAAAGTGCTAAGCATAGGAGTAAAAAGACATAAGAATGAATGCAATGTTAACCTTATTTTTATGGAACTCTTAACTGATTTTGATGCTCTGACATTAGTTTGCTGACCTGACTGGAGCTCAAATATCTGTGCTTCTGACTGGTTTGAAAACTGGATTCAGAACTCTAATTTATTTAGCTTGCTCCTATTTAAATAATTTACTTCTGGTTGTTGATCTACATTATTTTCTATCATACTCTATAATCCGACATGCATTGGTAAACTTGATTAAGTTGATTTTGGTGCTTTTAACTCTGAATTTGATCTTGATTCAAAATAGATCAGCCATAATGATTAACCTGGAAAGGTCAATTTTACTTTCCTGGTGGAATGTGGATTTGTGTCGGTTCCTTCAGTAATTATGTGAAACGATTTATGTTGACTGAGGAGAGATCAAATAGTAAAGCAAGTCATAGTAAAAGGACATTTTTTGTGTCATCCACTGCTTCCAATATTTGATCAATTCTAAATTATGTAGGCTGAAATCCTCTGATAGATTGTGCTAATAATGGTTTATCCATTGCTGATGGGTTCCAGGTTCCTCCTCCATGCTTTATTTAGGTGCTTTAGTGTTCCAAAGCCATAGTTCCCAGGAGGAACCCCAATCAGAGGAATCAGCTGCATTGCAATGTCTGGATAAGACTGAAATATTTATAGTTAAACAATATAGCTGGAACACATGCACACAGTTACTTGAAGGCATATCAATGGATAAGAATGGGCTTGGAGGAAGATAGCTTAAGATATTAAGCACCTATATTAGAGATCTACTGTGCACAAGGCACTGGATTACATATGTTTGGGGAGTGTACATGGGGTGGGAAAGCAAAGAGCCAGGCATTTGAAGGACCTCTGTGACTAATGTGAAAAAAGGATACACAGATGCTTATAAAAGAAGAAGGAAAATTCATCAGTGGAGACTTAAGTAGAGACTGCTAAGAAAGAAAAATGGGGGAGATTTTCTGGAGTAGGTGACACATAAGTTTGGTAGTATGAGTAGGAGTTTGACCTTTGGTTGGGATGGAGGTGTCATGAAGCTTTAGAGACATGCACTAGCTTCAGCAAAGACATGGAATTTAGTATAAATACTAAATTATGCATATATATTAATATGTATTAATATGCTGAACATTTATAGCAATAAGTTCAGAATATTTGTGAGAGTGTGGGTTATCTAATTTCTTAAACATTATAGTCCTATCAAGTGATTTATTAAATAATTAAGTGATTTTATACTTTCATATGATTTTATATATTATAGCTTTAAATAGGGGATAGGAACCAAGTCTTTGTCAGTTGTCATAGCCCAATTTAAATTCACATAACATGTGTACCATAATAATTATCACACATTGAATGTCTTCTATGTGCCAGGCTCTTCTCATTTAATTGTCACAATTTAATTAAATATACATATGTTATTATTATTAGTAGTAGTATTAGTATTATTTTGGTTTTATGTATTAGGGTTCTGAGGCTCAGAAAAGTTAAGTGACTACAAGTAGCTGTACACCTTAAAGAGATCGAGGGAAAAAAAATAAGACTAAAAAAATAGATTCATAAACTTATGGTCCTTTGATGGGGAAAGAAGTCTTTGAAACAAATGGTTTGATTCAGTTGGGAATGCATGGGGGAGAAATCATCAGTTTGAATCTTTGTGTAAACATAGTAACTTGACCTTCTGATGGTTATTACTAATGTATGAGTTTTCATTTTTGGAGTGCTTTTAAGAGGATAGACCTAGCTCATTTCTAAATGTTTATGGTAAACAAACATAGAATTCATGGTTTTCTGCTGGAGAATGTCTGCCTCACATAGGTAATTACTAAGTAATTCTAGAATATAAAATAGAGATGATTCATGAGCAACGTTGTTCCCTATGTGTAAATAATGCCCTGTGCAGCATGCATCACTTGTCAACTTCATATGTTAATTCTGGGATGGCACACATACTAATGAAAAAGGATTACTGATACATACAACTATGTGTGTGAATCTCCAGATAATTATGTAGAATTAAAACAAGCTAATCTCCAGAGGTTATTTCTATATAGTTACATTTATGTAACACATTTAATGACATTTTAGAAATGAAGAACAAATTAGTTGTTGCTAGAGATTAGAGAATGAAGAAAGGGAGCTGGCTGTGCTTATGAAAGAACTATTCAAGGGATCCTTGTGGTGGTAGAAATGTTCTTGTTTTGTATCTTGAATGTGGTAGTGGATGTACAAGCCTACACACATAATAAAATTAGAACTAAATACACACACAAGTGAATAGAAGTAAAACTATGGCAATCTAAATAAGAATGGTGAATTGTATTAGTGTTAATATCCTGGCTATGATATTGTACTATAGTTTTGTAAAGTTATCATTACAGAAAATGAGCAAATAGTACACAAGGTATCTCTGTATTATTCCTTACAACTGCATGCAAATCTATCATTATTCCAATTAAAACTTCAATGAAGAAATCTAATCTAAGTCCATAATGAACTATATGTCATTTCATATACTTCTTAATTATTTCACAAATGTAATAATTGTATAATTGTATAATTAATTCTATTTTACCCAGCCATCAACTTTGGGTTATTGTTTGAATAACTTCTACTTCTGCGTACATTATAAACCCTACCCTACAATGTTATATTTGCTGTAAATATAGGTAGTCTCAGCTTTGTACAGTTTTGATATATAAATTTCAGTTACCACATTTATTTAACATATTTCAGTACTCCAACATGATTTATATTTCAAGTACTACTGTATTAACTGTGAATAGCTATGTAAAATACAAACTTTACTGCTAGCTTTTCAGTTCACAAATTACAACATAAATAATAGATGTACATCATAATCACTAACCAATTATGTCACATCTTGCAAAGTCTGTTCCTGATAATGTCACTCTCTATCTGTTATTTAGGTTGTTCACAGACAGTAAAGCATGTAGGTGTGTCATCCTTTGTCTCCCAGTGACAATTCCACATAATATTGTACAAAAATGGATAATCAAATGAGAGATTTGGCCAGCAAAGATGAAGGTCCAACAAAAAAATGAAAAGTGATAATCTAAAAGTTAAATTTGGCTAGAACTTCAGCAGAGTTATTAAAGAAATAAATAGTTGACCATGGAAATGTTAACACTGCCACTATTTGAGAAACTCTTGATATTTAGCCAGAGAATTTAGTGAATGCAAAAGTATCAACATAAGTGAGGAAAATAATTGTGATGAAAAAAAGGATGATGGTGCCAGAAATAATGCCACCAAAACAAAAAATCACAATAAAAATTGAATATATATTATGACATTGAAAACATAAAGCCTTAATCTGTTAGAAATTTAGTTAAAAACTGATTTAAACTTTAAAAAGAAGTTTAAAATTTTCCAAGGCATAAAAAAGATGCTCACTCTGAATAAGTTACATGAAAATAAGACAAGCATTCTTCAAACTGCTCTTGATAATTCATTTTTATAAATAAAATACTTTAATTTTCAATGTTTCTAATGTTTTAAATTACTAACTTTAACATTTTTCACTTTTCTATACATTTATGTAATTAACAGTAAAATAGTTAATAAATTTCAAAGATCATGGAATTATTATAATTTTCTCATTGATATGACTTGGCATGGTGTCTATGTGTTCATTTTTTTGATCCCTCACCAGCATGAAAAGTGAAGACTACCTATAGTTAGGTGGGCTTTTTAGAAAATAATGAAAAGGAAAGTAACCTCAAATATCTTTTATTTATGTACTTATTCACCATTACTGTTGTTATACTTGCTTTTCTATAGGACTGAGAATCCATCTGTTATCATTCTTCTGCACTCTTTGAATCTACTGGTGAACATTTTTTCAGCTTTAGTTTATTTAAATATGTCTATATTTCACTCTTATTTTTGAGGAACATGTTTACAAGATATAAAGTTCTAAGTTGAGAGACAATTTGCTTTCAGCACTTTAAAGATGTTATTTCATTGTCTTATGGCTTCAATTGTTTCTAAATTGAAAATAAATTTAATAATTCATATACTTGTTTCTCTATATGTAATATCCATTCCCTACCATCATCACAAGCTGTTTCAAGATTTCTCTCTTTGGTTTTCAGTAGTTTGCCTATGTTGTGTCTAGCTATGATTTCCTTTGTATTTATCCTGCTTGGGTTTGTTGATCTTTGATTTGAAAGTTGATCTTTTTAATCAAATCTGGTAAATATACAGCTATTATATTTTCTAAATATATTTTCTACTGTATCCTCATTCTCTTTTCTTCTGCACACTTCTTATATGTATGTTAAGCTATGTGAATTTATCCTATGGATTCCGGAACTCTGCACATTTTTCTTAAGTAATTTTTTTCTCTCTTTTTAAAATTGGATATGTTTTATTGATATCTCAAGCTTACTGACTGCTGTTACCTTCAATCTGCTGTTTAGTTCATACAATAATTAATTTTTTTAGTTATTTTACTTTATTGAAAAAGTTTTTTTTCTTGGTTCTTCTTTTTGATTATTGTTTATAATAGTTCATTTTAATGTTGAGGGTCCCCATCTATTTTTTTATTAAGATCATATTTTTTGAACTTTTAAATTCTTTAAATATATTTATAAAAGCTGCTTTAAATCTTTGCTAAAGCCAACATCTGGATCATTTGAGAGTGTTTCTATTAACTACTTTTTTTTTTATTACGGGTCATATTTTACCATTTCTTTTTGCATAGCTAATAATTTTTGTAGTTAGGTGTCATTGTTGAGTGCATATTATAGACTGGAATTTATAATTTTACTTTGAAAAGTAATCATTTTTATTTTAGAAAATAGTTCAGTTATTGACTAATGCAACTTACACAACTCAAATTTATGTTCTATTGGAATGATCTGTGGAAAGCCCAAGGTGTTTTCAAAGTTTCTCTAACATCAATATTCTCTTTCCCCCGAGGAGTTGCTTTTAAACTTTATTAGAATGTCTCACTTCTAGGACTTGGGTCTTAATCATAAAGATCAGCCTCTTTGGCATCTCAGCTGGATTCCTGGGGAATTAACAAGATGTTAATGTGGTCTCTTGAATCAGGTGGGGCAAGACTTTAATGCTCATCAGAAGTGCTTTAACTTTAATATTACTGTTCTGTTCTCAGCCTGTCAAAGTCACTCTCTGTTAAGCCTTGTCTAGTATCACTCTGGGAACATGCAACCTACACTTTGTGGATTTTCAGGGAACCCTTAAATAAACTCATGACAACAATCACACCACAGATGTGTCACTTCCACCTCTCTCATTCTTTGTTTTGAGGGTCTCCAACTACTCTAAAGTCTGAACTTTGCATCTTAAGCCCAGTAGGTCTACTGTTATACTTGAACTCCCAATTGTGCTAATACCAAGAAATTATCTACAGGCATATCTATGATAATTATGGGGCTCATCTTATGAATTTTACCACTCTCAAAAATTGGGGTCTGGTGCTGTCATTCAATGCTTAAAAAATTACCTTATATATTTCTTTCAGTTTTTGTGAGGAGCCAAATAGAGAAACAAGATGGCCACAGCCCTCAGAGTTCCTGCTTCACTTCCTGAACACTAATTCTTTATTGATATAATATGAAGACTGACTATATCTATATATAAAGTTCATCCAGCATTGAGTGAACACAAGAACAAACTCTGTTTTCCATATTCTATATGGTCAACACATGGTTAGTTTCATAAGAATATTAGCATGATAGAAGAATAAAATAAATTTAAAAAACAACATAGTCCCTTGGTTTTAAGGTGCCCATTAATCCTCTCATTTTTCTGAAATGTTAATGCATCTTACAATGGAAGTTTAAATTTTTTGCTGCCATTAAAAACAAAAATAAAATCGATAATTTGTCTTAAAGCCAATGGGAATAATAATTGAGAATATATTTTAGACATATAGTAATTTGAGCTCTACTCAGTTGCTATTTTATTTGGCTCCAAATTTACAAATACTTTTTCATATAGTGTCAGTAAAAATCACTTCTTTTCTTCGTAGATGATAAAACAATAGGAAATTAATTTTTTTCTAGCAGTGGTGGATTTAAAGAAAACATCAGAACTACCCTGACTTCAACATGACTCTGAGATGTTGAAATACATATGTAAATAAAAATCTAAAATAAAACAAAGCAAAACAAACAAAAATTTTCATAAGTTTTATTACATATAAAACCAAACATGTTGATGAAGATGGTGATGACAAATGATGATAGATTAAAAGAGATCTTACTTGGGAAAAAATAAATTGATTTGAAGACTCTTAAAGGATTTATTTCAAACTCTAGAATTCCATTCCAAAAGTCATAATTTTAATTCCCCCAATCACTAGGTATCTCCTGACCAACATAGATTAGCTTAAATTATGACAGTTTATCGTGGAAGATAGATTAGGAGTATAATGTTCACCTACCACAGAACAACATTTCCCATCTCATCATTATTTCTTATTTAAGGAAAAAAAAATGCTTCTCCTATCTTGACATGTTTATCATTTCATGCCTGAGCTAATTAACTCTATGAGCTCTGTTTAGCTCTTAAAACTGGGAGATTATTATCATGTTCTCTGGAAATAATTTGTGCCATACATGTGTAACTGTGTGCCAGAAGGAAATTATTTTTTGAAGTCTTCATCTGCATAATTTACTGGCAATTGCATATTTCATTCAAAAGACCACTTGCATATATGACAGCATGTCAGCATGTGCTAAAACTATATATTCATGTATATATGAATAAGAATATAGGTATATTCATGTATACAAAGTTATGCATATATAATATACAGTATTGTATATGTAATATATATATTTGTGTATGCACTGTTTGCTTTTTTTTATGTAGTTAAGATTAGTGATGATCTATCACATCAGTTTGATCTCTTAGCTGAGATCTAAGATGTTCTATTTCTCATATGTTTATCCCTAATTTCTCTCTGTGTCAGGTTCAAAATTTAATAACTCTTCTCTCTTTCTGAGTCTTCTGATCTAAACTCTTAAAGCATCTTAGCAGCTAACAGGAGAGATAAGAAGCATTCTTTCTGTAATAGGCAAAGTTAGGGCACTCCATTTTCATTAAGACTTTAAATCTGCCAAAACTACCCTGCTGCACAGAACCTCAGGATAAAACAATATCAGAAAGAATTTCATCCATACCACCAGCTTTGTTGCTTATGTCTTTCAGGGAGAGCTTAGACTAACCATTCAGAGCTAGAAATACCAACTGGAAAACAATGGGGTTGGAACTAGCATTTAACTTTTCCACAAAAGTTCTTAGGTCCCCAGGCCCCCTTAAAGATTTTTTTTTCTATCTACAAGAATTATATACATAGCTTGGTCCAGTTGACAGACTGAATGATTGATGGTATTTCCAGGCCAGCATGAATATGGGCTGAACGAACTGGGTACTATCTACATGGCAAGTGGCCCTTTCAAACATATTTTAAGCTCTATTTTTTCTTAAAAATACTGCCAGACTCAAATAATGTAAGATTCTTCATGCTTAAAAAAATAGAATGTGGTAGTTATGGCATATGAAAAATTGGTTAGATAAAGAAGGAAGCAACACAGGAGGCCTGTGAGGCCAGCTACAACCCACAGTTCTAGTACCCTGTTGCTTAGATTACAAGTCCTATTTTTTTTTTCCAATCTCAGAGACATGGTTTCTAGTTGCTTATATGCAGTGTGTTCTCTTAATTCCCCTGGCAGACATTTTTTCACACATTTGGAGGTTAAAAAAAAGAGAAAAAAACTCTCCAAACATAAACCCCAAACTAAAAAACATAAGAAGGAAATGTTGAAGCTGGGAGCCCAGTTATTGTGGCAACTTTAGTTTACCAGGTTTCTCTTTCAGAGAGTTGTACCTTTGCTTGAATTGGTTGCATCTCTGATGGGACTCAGCCACTAAGTATGTGGCTCCAGCCAAGTGCATTGAAAGAGAAAACTGGATTTGACATGGTCCAGTCTCTTAGGAATGTCCTCTACATGGGAGTTACTGATTCATTTGTTTGAATCCATCGTCAACCCATATCTTCTCTCTGGGGAAGGTGGAGAAAGCCAGAGTTTCTTGGCTGTAGTAGCTGAGAATACACTTAGGAAAAAAGTAGAGAATTATCTGGTCTCTACAAAGAGAAGACTCTATAGGGCCTTGCTAAGGCATTTTGCCCTGCCGATATTCTCAACAAACATTTCTGGCATTTTCTACTATGGACAAAGAAATATACTAGTTCTTGGGAATAAAAATAGGAGTAAAATCAACCTGCTCTTAAGCTTCTTGTGGTGTCATGAAATAAAAAGAAAGAAAGAAAGAAAGAAGGTAGCAAATAGTAAGTACAAATAATATTTTTCAGAGGTGCTAAAAGACACTAAAGGCAGGTGAATGAGGACATCAGAGAAGATGCCATAGAGGAGATGAAACTAGAGCTTAGTGTGGAAGGAAAGCATCAAAGAGCCCAGATGTGTTTTCTAACTGCATTATTAATGCGGATTGGAGCTGACAAGGCCTGGCTGGGTATTAGAGAGTTTGTGTAGAGCAAACTCAAGCAGTTGTGGTTCAATTCTGGACTGCCCTTAAAGAAAAACTAAAGAATTAATTTTAATTCTTTCAAACTTTAAAACACCACTGAATGTGTTTTTGTTGTTGTTGTTGTTTGGTTGGTTTTTGAGCTAAGATTGATGAAAATAAATTTTTAGGAAATTTAACCTAGATTGTAAACTGTTATAAGGGAAGCTAAGAACCAAGGGAGCTCACATAATACTCTATTAGTGAGATTTTATTTACTTTCTTGAGAGTTGATTACATTCTAAATGTTTCACAGAGAAAGTAGAACAATTTTTGAGCCAAGAATTTTTTAGCTTTTTTTTTTTTTAGGAAGCAAACAGGAGGCCATCAGATTATGCTTTGGTTTGCACGTCTCCAGGTCCACTACTATCTGTCAAAAACTAAGTTCTACACTTACATAGACATTATTTATCTCAGAAAATGGAAGTTTGGCATTTTTTCTAACAGGAAATTACATCTTTAACTCCATTAAGACATTTCTCCTCACTAACCATGCCCAGAAGCCCATCTCTCACTAGGAGATGGAGTCCTGTGTTCTCTATTTGTGAAATAACTTTGGAAGTGAAGACTGCAGGATTACACTTTCATTATTCAAGATAAGCAATACAAGTTCTCTTCTCACAAGCCTGTTGTAGACTTTATGCAAAAAATACATGTTATCATTATTTTATTACTGTTACTACTAGTGAGAATATTACATTTCAATTCTATAATATTTTTTATTTTTTAAGTATTTCTAAATAAATAAGAAAACTCTCTAAATATCTACCAACTGTGGTAAATGCCAGTATGAATTAATGGAACATCTGAATTTGAAAATACATTTTTTGAAAAAGAAATGCCATTAACAATAAAAAATTGATTCAAGCAATAGTTGTTTGAGGATGCTACCTGCTGGTACAGAGTACCAGTCCCTCTCTTATTCTCAGAGAAGTGTTTATAAAAGGCCACTCAAATAAATAACAGTTTTCATTTCAACTGATACAATTGGCAGGAACAGCCAGGACCCATTCAGGTGCATGTGCTGACACATGAGATACTGCCACTGAACAGCATCAATTGAACAACATCAAGTCTCCCACTGATACAATCCAGCTTTTTCTTCCTTTACCACAATTTTGGTTATCCCATAGCTGACATTCTGTGTAATATTAACATGTCAGATATCACAATGGAAGGGAAACAGAGACATTAGAGGGGTAATGTATCAGAATAGGGCAGGAGAGGCATTTTATTGTTTAGAAAAGAATCAATACTGATACTTCATATTTATCTCAAACTTAAAAACATTGTTTTCAAATGCATATGGCTATGAAACTGGCTAATAAAGGCCTTTGGGGTAAGGAAGGCACTACTACTACTACTAATTTTTAGAAACTCTATTTCACTTACTCTTCATAAGAACCCAATGAAGTAGTTATATTACAGATGAGGAACTATTGTTCAAAAATATCAAGTAACTTTCTGAGACTACACAGCTAGTGGGATGGGGGTAAAGATTCAAATGCTTATCTGACTAAATACCATGTGGTCTTGCTTTTTTAGTGAACATGCCCCTAAAGAAGAATTTGTAATTAACATATAAAATGCACTTAAATGAATGCTTCTAAAGAGACTGGTGAGACTTGGGTATATTATGCTCTCATAAGAAGTAAAAAAAAATAATTCCTAATGATTCCTTTATATAGGGGATTGCAAATTCGAAATCCCACAACATCCAGACAGGAAATATAAATGCGAATTGTGCTGAGTGAAAGAACATGAGATACCATAGATAGAGCTTGGGAGAACTGGAGCATCCTGCCTTGCTAAAAATGGCAAAATCATTTTTTTACAAATGTTGTGTAGTTAATAAAACATTTTAGTTTATTTTTCAATAATGTTTCAACCTATGAGTATAGAGAATTAACACATGTATTTTTTTTCCATTGTATATTAAAAAAACACACACACACACTTGAGAAAGCATAAATTGGTTAGGAACAAATCAGAGAAGGCTTTTTTAAATTTAGCTTCCAAACAATGAAACTGATATATTAGGAAAATGTTATAAGACCAAATGTAGTATTGGCTGACTTAAAGATGAGACACATTATGCCAGGCTCCACAGCTAGTTAGTCATGACATTTGTACCAATTCTCAGAATGGATGGGGTTCAGATTGCACTGGGAGTTCTCAAATCTTACATAGTAACAGCATTGAGATTCATGTCTGACTGGATAGAAGCTGATTAAGTTTTGGCAGCTAAGGAGACACTAGACCATACATGGGAAGGAAGAACAAATGTGTGTAATTGTCTGAATGGTTAAAAAATAAAACTCTTAAAGCATTCTAACATAAATACTTATAGATGTAAGGAGGTGTCTACTTCTTTATAAAATTAAAAAAATTATTCTGGTGGGAATATTAAAATGGTACAGTACTATAAAAAAAGTCTGGAGCTTCTTCAGAAAGTTAAACACAGAGTTATTGGAAGACTCAGCAATTCTACTCCTAGTTATATACCCCAAAGAATTAAGAAACAGGTTTTTAAATACTAACTTATACATGAAGTTTCATAGCACTTCTATTCATAATAGGAAAAAGGTGGAGACAACCCAAATGCCCATCAACAGATGAATGGATAAACAAATGTGGTATTTATATATGATTTATACTATGAAATAAAACATCACTTGGCCACAAAAAGGCATGAAGTACTGACACATGCTACAACATGAATGAACCTTGAAAACATGCTAAGTAAAAGAAGTCAGTTACAAAAGAGCACATATTATATGATTCCATTCATGTATACTGTTCAAAATAAACAAATCTATAGACAAAGCAGATCAGTAGTTGCGTAAGGCTGGGATATTGGGGGAATAGGAAAGTGATAGCTAAAGGGTAGAGGTTTTATCTTTGTAGTGATGAAAATGTTCGACAATTGACTGTAGTGATGATTGCACGACCTGTGAGTACGCTAAAACCAATGAATTGTATACTTTAAATGAATACATTTTGCAATAAGTGAATTATATCTCAATAGTTTTTTTTTAAGGATGTTAATGTCACATGGGCTTCTGCAATCCATTCTGTCTCAGACAGTTCTACATTTCTTGTTTCAGGAATGTGTGGCACCAGATAATTATGATAATGGCCTGTGCTTAGGTGGCACCTTTCTTTCAAGAATGTCAAGCAGTTTGCAAACACTAATTATGCCTATACTGCTAGCAGATTAGTAAATATTGTTCTTCTCAAACATTCCAGGAAATTTACTCTGGGGATCCTTGCATTGGTGCAACTGACGTAACCCTTTCCTCTTGCTGTTTGATTCTAGAGCATGTTTAAGAATGTAGGAAGGGAATTCATACTTATTGGATGTTTGCTATCTGTTTCCCATTGATGTAGGCCACTCTACGAATACTATATGTCATTTACTCTCACATCAACTCAGAAAGTAAAATTTATGCCTATGTTAGAAAAATGAGATCCAAAGAAGTTGAGTGAAACAGTCAGAGTTTTGGGATCCAAGCAATAGAAATCAACTTTTACTAGTTTAAGCAACAAAGGATTCATTATAAGTATACCTGACAGCACACAGTGTCAATAAAAGGTTGGAACACAAGGCAGGAACTAAGGGAGACTGAGAAAGCCAAGAAAACAGAAGATCATACCATTGGCACTGCATGCCCAGTACCTACAGGCTGCCATACAGATATTGCCAACTTCGCATGCTTGGATCAGTTCTCTAGATCATATTTAAACCACTGTTCCTGTGATTAACCATTAACTGTACCCATGATTTCTTGTACTCTTCTAAGTTTCAAAGTTCTAAACCTGTGCCTCCAATTTACCAAGCATCTCCTATCCTGCATTCCCATAGCAAGTGAAGGTCTGGTTCTGGGTAGCCAAAATGACAGAAAATGTGAACACAATTCATCTGATTCCAAGCCCGCTGTTCTTTCTATTGCACTACTTGAGACCAAACTTGGTTATTTCACTCCAGTGCACTTTCTAGTCATTAGGTAGCTGTGTCACACTCTAAGCCTCATTCAAGCTCAGGCCAGTGGGAGAGATAGTGGAAGAAAGCATTAACAAAAATGTAATATATCATGTAAAGGTATCTCCACTGAGTTGTGGGAGCATCTAGGAGGGGATCATATCCCAGACCTGAGAGGGTCAGGGAAGGCTTCCTGAAAAGAACTATAGATCAATTTGTTGACTGGTTTAGGTCTAAATCTTAGCTTTTTACACTCTCCTAGAGATTATGTGGTTTTCTTTTTCCTGTTAGGTATACTCTAAAAGCACAAATTACTATCCTAACCACTTGCCATGTAAATGAGTTAAATGAGAGTAGATTTAACAAAAAGAATTATTACTACAGTGAGAATACGATATATGTCAGCTGAGATGTGCCCCTCCTCTCAGAGGCTTCATCAAATTGTCAGTAACTTACCCTATGCTGACATTCATTCATTCATTCATTCATTTATTCAACAGATATTCACTGGGCACCTACTATGTGCTCAACTCAGTTCCAGACACTGAGAATGCACAGTGAACAAAACAAAGTCTCTGCTTACAACTTAACAGGGAAGGCAGGCAATAGATAAACAAATATATAATATTACCTCAAGTACTAATAAATACTATGATGAGAACTAAAAGAGGATAAAGGGCTAGAGATTAACAAGATTGGAGTGGATGCTATTTTAGATAGAAGGGTCAGGGGATAAGTAACCAGTGTTCTTGAGCTGAGACCAGAAATCATTTTTGTAGCTCAGCAGAGGGAGAGAAAACAGAGTTGGTGCTCTGGAAGAGGGGGTTGACAAGCCTGGCCATTTCTTTGATTAGGTCAGATTGAAAGTTTCTGAAAAAGTGGAAGGCTTTCTTTACAAATGACCTCTGGCCACTTATACATTAATTATTCTATGGATTGTCAAATAGTCTAGATTGACAGGAGTGTGGAAAACAAAATAGTTGAGAAAGGAGAGGAAATGTCGAAGAGATAGGCAAGGCCAGACAATGGAGGGCCTTGTGTACCATGGTAAAGGAGTTGGATTTTACCCTTGGTGCCTGGCACATGCTAGGCATGACTGTTTGTTGGGCCCATATTAATGTCGGGAATGTCGGGCCCTTGGAGATACTTAGTAGTTTTCAGTGGAAGGATGAGGCTGTGACAAATTATGTTTTAATAAAATGTAATCTAGTGGCAGGAGGGAGTTGAGGCACGACTGGAGTCAGGAATGCTAGTCAGCATGCTATTCTAGAAATCCAGAGGAGCAAGAAGAGTCAAAGGAGACAGAGGTCACACTGCTGTTTTCTCTGTGATATTAACATCAGGCACACCTTGTGTACAGAGAGAATTAAGCCAACAGTATCACCAAGTTTATACCATTTATTGAAAACTTATGGGGTAAAATATATTCGAGGAGAGTGAAAGTAAGTTTTTTCTTAGTGTAGAGTTCATGGGTCCTAAAATATATCAGTGTACTCAGTAACAGTTTGTTTTTTTTAAATGAATTTAATTTGGTAATTTTTTTTTTCTCATGGCTGTGTCTAAGGTAAGTATGCTCTAAGACTCAAAGAATTTTGTTCCTCAGTTTTGTCTCTTATTTCTTGTTGGATTTTAATAAGAGTTTCATGGGAGCACACACACTTTGTAAGTATCCTTTCTTTTGCCTGTCTGAGGTTCCTTCATTCCTGAGGCTGTATCATCTAGCATTTCCCAAAATCACTCCACAAACATTTCACTGTCCTCTTGGAGTCAGAGATATTTATTCAAAGCTCTGTTTTCTTTCATTGAAATCACAACTGAAGCATGATGAGCAGTGATTTGTTGGTGTTAATGACCCAGCTCATCCTGGAAAGGCAGCTGCCACTGAACTATGTGTCTACCCATCACCCAGAACCCATGGTTTGGTGTTGTAGGTGAACATCCGACTCTTTTTTCCAGTTATGGTTAGGTATCAGCAAGACAAATTGGGGTGTGAGGAGTCTGTTTTTATTTCTTGGCTGGCAAGGAAATGTATTACATTATACTGGGGATCTCATAAAATTAGTAGACTCTTAGACTGAGATCTTCGACTAAGAATAAAAACTCAGACTCAGTCTAACACACAGTTTCTGACTTTGGTAAGTCTTTACTTCTTTTCTTTCTTCCATTAATTATGGCTCATTATGTGCCAAACATTGTTATAGACCCTGGTGTGCTCCTGACCTAAAATTATTCCAAGTATATTGTTAAAGAATGATAAATCTAAAGAACAACAACAAAAAAAACAAATTAATCAAAAACAAATTTACAAATATAGTGGACAATTTGGTGATAGATAGAGAGGAGGAGGGTTGAGGGACTGAGAGAATTGGGTGAAGGGTTAAAGAAGTACAAATTAGTAGTTGACAGTTGGTCACAGGAATGGGGAGCACAGCACAGGGAATGCAGTTAGCATTAATATGATGGCTAGGTGGAGGGCCAGGGGAGGCAGAGAGTAATTGGGGGAATCATTTTATAAATTATATAGATGTCTAACCAATGTACAATATACTTAAAATGAATTTAAATAAATAAATTTTAAAAATAATAATTAAGAAGAACAAAAAGAATGATAAATAAAGAGATGTTTAAATACAATAAAATAAAAGCTGTGGTAGAGATTTATCTTTTTTTTGTTTTTAGAAGTTTTTTTTTTTAATCAGAAAGTCTTGTAAATTCCATTTTAATTTCCTGTTAGAGTTTGCCAATATATTTTAATGTTTCACCAACCCTATAACAAGATTAAAAAAAAGTTATCTCAATCCCCTAGTCTATATTTCTCTATAAGAGTCAATTGCCTAGTTCAGAAGTTACAGACATAACTGCTTGCAAGAGCCAGGCAAGTGACATGAATGAGTGAAGGGGCTTTGTGGAAGGGATGGAGACTGAAGTAAACTGAGGAGTGTTTACTCCATTGGGAAAGAGAGCTGCTAGTCAGATTGTTTTTAGGCAGACATATAGAACCAACGATGCTAGCTCTTATATTTTTCTAAAAAAAAAAACTGGTTTTATGTGAAATCTTTTATTTTTAAATGTTAGTAACTAACTAGAAAAAAAAAGGTGCAGTGCCAATGAACCTCTTCTTGGGCTGGATATTCCAGAGTGCTGGCAGTTAGAAAGAGAAAAGTTTGTCTAAACTTCTAAAGATGGGTGTGAAGTTCATGACAGGAATGCCTAATGTTATCTAATAGCTCTTATTATTGAATAGTGCTTTCGTTTTGGAAATACAAAAAGGGAAATTCAAATACTTGTCATTTGCCTTCTTCTCTTTGTTATTGCAAAGCACTTTGCAGTATTTTGAAGAAAAAACTCAACTAAACAACACTTTTCTCTGAAGATGAAAATTACAGATAGCACTCACTGCAGACTTGATTAAGTCTGACCATTTTCTTTATCTCCAACACCAAACCAAGTGAGCCATTAAGGCTCTAGATTCTTTGAAGAAGCAAGAAGGGCTGAGGGCTAAGGAGCACTGGCTGTCTCTGAACAAGGATCCCTTCCAACAGCAGGTCGACACAAACTTCTGGTTCTTTAACTCTGAGGACTCTGCCTTCCTTCTAACCCCATTCTCTCTCCTTCATAGCTCTGCTGGAAGGAGCATCTGGGGTGGAGAAACTGCTCCAGGACTGTGCCACTTCTGTCCCCATTCTCTGACTCTAGATATCACTGAACATGTCTGTAGCTGGCAGCAACAGCCCAAGTCAGGGTGACATACTTGATTTTGGACTATTTGAAATATAGTTGATATGACCATCCTTGGAAGATAAGTAAGATGTGAGCCACTATGAACAGTGGAGCCTCCTTAGGGAGTGAAGTGGGGTGTGGAGAGGCAAGTTTCAGATCTGGGGGCCCTGCTCCTTTGGCAGGCTGAGTTTTCCAGACTGTCAATGGGTGCCAGCTGCCCTTTTGCTTTCCACCAGCCAATAGCTATAAATATAGTCACATTTCCCACATACTGTATTTATGTTTCAGAAAATGTCTGCGTTGCATACGTAATGGAGGAGATATAATTATAATATTTCAAAACTGGCCAAATTTTGTGAAATGTAAAATAACAGATGGCACCACACAATATTGGTGTGGTACGCTTCATTTAAATCATAACTTGGGCCTGAAAATGTTCCCATTTGGTACAGAATGGTGATGAGAGTGTATGTGCTGGGAGTTAGGGGGTGGAGTGGTTCCTCTTCTTTCTCTTCTCTAAGTTTTTCTTTTCAGGAAAAGCAGAGTTAAAAAGCTATATATTTCCAATAGCCTCAGTTTGATCTAATTGATCTATCAGTTTTATGCCAGTTGACATTTCCGTTGTCCAGAGAAAAGGAAATGTGACTTCTAAATTCGAGCTATGGCTTGTACATTGACAGCTCATCAGTTAGTAGACTGAAATTATCATGAGTGGTAGTGATACCTCCAAGCTATCCAATCTTATCTGAGCACCAAGAAGCTGTTGCTCAAGTTTAAAACCTTCAGATCCTTACATTTTATCTTTAGCAGCAGGTGACAGTAGATATTCCTGTGTCATTGTAGATTATGCAGCAGATAAAATTAGCAGATGGTACCTGCTTGATTTTGACCCCATTGCTTATTCCCACCTTCACCCAAAGCCAACAAAATTTGAGATTTCACTGATTCTCAAAAGGACTGTGGGACACTGGAGTTTAAGTGTGAAATAGATTAAGCTCTTAAGGGAACAGGCTTGTACAGAAGGAAGGTCAGACTAAGAGACAACCACACCAGCTCTGTTGCTCAAATCTCCTCATACCAAACCAAGTGGTCCATTGACCTAGATAGATCAGTATTCATATAAACAGTCATATAGAACTCTGATTCTCTACATGGTTACATTTGTCTTTTTTCCCTCTCCATAATATGTTCTTCCCATCTCATGAAGGAAACCAAAACATTTATTGATATGGTTTCAGACTCTAAAGTTGTTCACGAACAATACAGGTTAAGGAGCTACAAATACTTGTGGCTGACTCTCTCAGCCTGTTATGTGAAGTCTTTCATAACTCAACCTTTATTTAATCAAAGGGCAACAGAATCAACCCCCACCTGGGCTTTCATAATGACTATGAGACTTTTCTCTGTGCATCTGATCATATTTTTCCCTGTTCCATTTCTTACTTGAAATAAGATACCAAAAACATGCTGGAGAAGTTAGAAATGTTTATAATGCTGTCTTACAATCAATAGCATACTGATAGTCAAAAAGCAAAGGTGTTTTATTTTCCCTTTTTCTTTTCAAAGAACAAACTCACAAATGAGGTCTGAATTAGTCTTGAACTGTCTTTTCTCTATAGACTGGGACATGCCATTCTTTTTGAATTTTCTTCTCTAACAGTCCCTCTAATAAAAGTTGGAAAAATTAAACTATCCTGTTGTACTGTGATAACATACAAGTAAAGCAGAAATTTCTCTGTCAGTGCCAGTGCCAGATGTGTACATTATGATGGAGTAGAGAAGACAAAAAAAAAAATGTATAATGGTCCAACAGAGCACCAGGAAGGGGGCAGACTGACTTCTGTCTGAGACAAGCTGGTAGAGGCCATAGCTATTGCCTATGACTTGTCTGTATTTATTTAAGGAAGTACCAAGTTACCACAATGAGTAAAAATAGTCAGTGGAATCTGCATTTATAATTTTTAAGGAAGTTAATTTCTATAGCTCCTACCCATCACAGATACTTAGGAGTTTGTATGTCAGGAAATCATTGATCTTTGACTTTATATGGTCACTCTCAAGAGTGTTACCCAAGAGAAAGACTGAACCTGTTCCTATGGCCCTAGTGGATGGAACATTTAATGCGTGGGGAAAACAGATATTAGCTCAACATAAAGAAGAACATTACAATAATATGAGTAGTCCAAGATTGCAAAAACTACCCTAGGAGGTACTACATTTTCCATCAGTGGAGGAATCTAAGTTATGTCTAGGTGGCCACTGAGTGATGATATGATAGAAAGAGTTCTACAATCATGCTTCTCAAAGTGTGATCCCAGAAACAAAAGCATCAATATCACCTGAAATCTTGCTACAAATGCAGACTCTCAGGCCCCGTCTAAGACCTACTAAATCAGAATTTGCATTTTGGCAAGATCTCCCAAGTGATCTGTATGTACAAGAGAGTCTGAAAAGCACTGTTGTACAAAATTTCTTCAAATATGTTTCTAACTTAATTGTGTAAGGTATTTATGATTTACCCTGAACATATGACTTATTTTGGCACTCAGAACCAACTCAATTAGACAAAGCACATGCAAGGAGAATTTAAGGAGACTCAGAGAATCTTTTGCTCAGATATGTTTCTAATATTGTGGAATGAGAGAGTTTTCCTGATCATCTTCTGCCCTCCACTTTATCCTAATCTGCCAAGTACTCTGAAATTTACACCACAAGTCATTCCCTTGAGTTCAAACATTAAAGGACCCCGTGAAAATGATAACATCTTAACTAGATGGGGTAATGCTTTAAGCCATTATTACCAATTAAGCTATTAATGTTAATTAGCACATCAATTTTCTATCAGAGAGCAGAGCTTATTATCTTTGTATCCCTACTACTTAGTATGTTGCCTGGCAAATATCAATATCTAATTTATTTTTTATGATAGTTTTCTTCATAAGAGGATTTGGGGTGGCATTATCTGTACAAATAAATACATGCTGAACTGAAATGATTCAGACTTTGTGGGAATAAGTCAAGGATCAAGTGGTTGAGAAAATATTTTCTTGTGGAATTTCTGAGAATAAGGGGTTCTAGGGAGGTGTGGACAGCTGGGGTGGGGGAAGGAGAAAGAGGAGAGAGAGACAAAGACAGAGGAGGAGGAGGAGGAGAGGGAGGAGGAGGAGGTGGCGGAGAAGGTGAAGAAGGAGAAAGAGAATGTTCATTGATTCTTCCTCCACAATGCATAGAAGCTTAGTGAGCCACATAGAGCATACTCTTCTACTGTATTCCTGCTCCTGCCTTCTCATTATGAACTCTAGAATTTGATTTATGTGCCAAGGTTTACGAGTTTAAATGCGGTATTGTGATATGGCTAAGATTATGGACTCTGAAGACAAAGTGTCTGTGTTTAAATCTTGGCTCTATCTCTTATTAACTAATAACCTTGGGCAAGTTACTTGATCTTTTTTATCCTCTGTGTCTTCATCTGTAAAATAAAGAAAATAGTAGGACCAACCCATAGTGTTGTTGTGAGGATGAAGTGATATAATGCTCTGTACTTTGCACAGTGCCTATCATATATTAAGTGGTAAGCAAATACTCTCACCTTTGCTCTTGTCTTTGTCACTGTTGTCACTGTTTTCTGTGGCTAGCAAAATTTTACAGACCATATTTTGACTTTTTAGTACTGCCTAAAGACTTCTGATTCTGCATTTCCCTTTGTTGGGCATGTGTATCCTTTGCTACAGTCATCATAATTCTTTTGTAGATGGAAATAGTTTTTTGGGTAATCTTTATTTGTATAGGGGTATGAAAGATCCACATTCCCTTATAAAAAAAAGGGACAAAGCTATAGGTATTTAATTTAATCATCATTATTATATTGAATATGATCTCCAGAAAGTCTTCAAGCATGAGAGCAAAATACTGAAGATGGAACTAAGTGGAGTAAATTATAACCAAGCTCCTAACACATCCTGCAAGAAGAATGCTTCTCACATTTAAACAATCCCATGTGAAAGAAAACCAATGAGTGTCTCAGAAAGAATGATACTTTCCCTCTAATTGTTTTTGGAAAGCTAATTTGTTTAATAAGGAGAGTGTCTAAAGATACCCTTCTTCAGGACTACTTTGAGGGAGAGAATTACTTATCTCTCTACTCATCTTAAGAAACAAGTCTTGGGTTCAAGTACTTAGGGTTCAATGTCTCAGGCTCCATGCCCCAAAATCAATTACCAGCTTTCCCACAATTTTCTTCTTTTGTTGCACTGAGTCAGAATGTTCCTTTAGACTCCTCTGATCTATGTCCAACACAGAAATCCCCTTTTGACAACAGATATTACCACAGGCATGGGAGAGAATGCTACCCATTTCCCTGTTATTTTTCCATCACTTTTTGAGTTTCTACTATGTGAGAATGGGGTGGTTACAGATAGGTAAAAAAATAATTACTTTACCTTGTGATATGTACTTTAACAGAAAATATAACAGGTGCTATAACATCTCTGAAAAAAAAGGGATGACTCTTGATAATCTTTGCCAGGAGAACACAATGACCCAATTCATATTTTCTGGTATAGGGCTCATTGGGATGGACCTTGTGGTGAAATGAATCAATTAAATTGGAATGTTTATTTATATAAGAGATTGCGTTTCTGAAAGAAAAAAAGTGCCTGTGAACACTGTGGGCCTATGAACCAATAATTCTAAAAAGAGAGTCTGGGGTGGGAGCAGCGGGGAATTATATGCACAGAGCCAAGCTTTTCCAAACCAGCTGTGAAATGAAGGCTTGGTATCCCTTGGGACAGAGATCTACATTGGGGTCTGGAAAGATAAATTACCACTCTATCTTTCTCTGCCTTTTCATAACCAAATTTCTTGAAAAGTTGTCTTTATGTGATTTCTCCTTTTTCTCATTTTCCACTCATTCCCCAACCCACAGCAGTTTGGCTTCTGCTCCCCTGTTTTTTAACAAAAGAATTTTTACCAAGGCAATTAATGACCTCCTTGATAATAATTTAATAGAAAAATGTTAATAATTATCTTACTCAAATTCTTGGTAACATTCTGCATTGTTGATCACTCCCTCCTTTCTCAGACTTTTTCTTCTCTTGGATTGTGGAACACATGCATATCTTAATCTGCCTTCCCCCATCTCTTATCCTTGGCTAGTTCTTTAGCTAGGTCATTAAAAAGTGTTCTTTAAGACTCAATTCTAGGTCCTCTTATTCCTGTATATATTTTTTTCTGAGATTAGCTCAATAATTGCTTCAACTACTGTTGGGGTTATAAGGCACAATCGATAATTCCTTTTCCCCATTTAAGTCTGAACCAACTAAGAAATGCAAAGCCATGCAGGCATCAAACTATTTTATTAGGGGTAAAGCTAAATTGCAGAATGCAGTCTTTATTCAAGTACAAAATGAGATTCTCACTTAATGCCCTTCTTTTTTCCAACTGGTTTTATTCACTCAGCCACAGGCAGAATAATTTGTCAACTGTAGCTGTAGGTCTCCCCCTGCAGAGAGAGAACCTGCCAGGAAGCTTACCATATAGAAGAAGAAACAGAATAGAGAACACAGATGAACTACATTGTTCTTTTAAGGAAAAATAGGGGGAAGGAGGGAGAGAGGGAGACACACACACACACACACACACACAGAA